>JASCZW010011776.1:0-30869 GCA_034211315.2 Aedes japonicus
TGATTCAATCTGAAAATTTATGCAGATTATCCGTTCTGTTCTGGAAAACAATGCTTTTCATCACAACAATCTTTGAACCAGAAAAATCGGATGATTTTTGGGCACAAGCTGGGTTATGTCATTTGTAGTTGTTGAGAATTTGATAAATTATTAATTATTTTTCCCGTACTGATGATAAATCTGTTCACGGATGGGATCGCTATCTGTGTGGAAAAGCTAAAACTAAGAGTATTTTCGACCCGGTTTCACAATTCCATTTGCCGCTTTCCTCGCAATCGCGCGAAAACGAAAATGTTATTAAATCTGCTTGTGTTATGATTCTAATGTTAGTTGTGTTCTGTCCCATCCAGTGAAATTAACGCGTATATCGTTATTCCAGCGAGTTAATTGGTTCCGTTTAGAAAGCATTGGATTGTTTTCCGTATAAAGTCGTCAACACGCGTCAGTGCCAGTGCCAGTGCCATGTCCAAAAACAAAGATAAACTAAACAGCTCCAACACGCTGTTCAACTATTTCGCTAAATCGCCGGTGACTCCGAAGATTAAACCGGCGGCGACCTCCTCGAATCCGGGGACACCAGTAAGCAGCATCGCCAATGGTACTACACCGAAAGGGATAAAGCAGGAGAAGACTACTCCACTTCCGGTTTTCAAAGAAAAGAAAGCTGATGCTGAAAAGGAAGACGACGATGAAGATGAGATTCAGCCGATGAAGAAGCGGCGGCGAATTGTCATGATGGACGACGATGAGGATGAGCAAGGTTCTGATTCTGATGGTGAGAATCGTGTTAAGAATGCCAAGACACCGCCGAAGGTGGAATTGTCTTCATTCAAGAGACCGGTGAAGGAAGAGAAGGTAGACTCACCGGTACAGAAAAAGGTCAAGGTAGAGGCGCAAAGTTCTCGCGATGAACATGACGGTTTGGTTGATATGGAGGATAGCGGCGATAAGGCTGCTTCCGTTTTGGATGAACCGACGGTTTGGGCGCATCAGAAGTTGGATTTCTTGAAACCGGAAAAGATCAAGGACATACAGGGCAACAGGCCAAATAGTGAGAAGTATGATTCCAGGACACTGTTCGTGCCCGAGTCGTTTCTGAATACGCTGACTCCGGTAGGTTTGATTCAATCGATTGTGCAGGGTATTTCATTGGAATTTTTACATATTTTTAGGCCATGCGTCAGTGGTGGGAGCTGAAATGCCGTCACATGGATTGTGTCCTTTTCTTCAAGGTGGGCAAATTCTATGAACTGTATCACATGGATGCCACTGTAGGGGTGGAAGAGCTTGGATTTTCCTACATGAAGGGAGAGTTTGCCCATTCTGGATTTCCCGAGCAAGCATACGAGCGGATGTCGACACTTTTGATAGAGAAGGGCTTCAAAGTGGCAAGAGTTGAGCAAACGGAAACGCCGGATATGATGCAGGAAAGGTGCAAGAAGAACAAAACCAATACCAAATACGATAAAGTAGTGAAACGAGAAATTTGCCAACTATCACTCAAGGGGCGGAAGTTTATGGCCAGCAAGTTCACATGACGGTCAATCATCAGCCAAAATACATGTTGGCTATAACGGAACAAGTCAAAGGAGAAGTTGGCAGTCGGTATGGTGTATGTTTCATAGATACATCATTGGGCATATTTCACATTGGAGAGTTTGAAGATGATAATCAAGCTTCTCGACTCCTAACGCTTTTGTCCCACTATCCACCGGCCTTAGTCCTACACGAACGAAACGTAGCTTCAACTGGAACGCATCAAATTTTCAAAACAGTTCTCGCTGGCATTCGGAAGGAAGCACTGACTAACGAATCTCAGTTCTGGTCCGCTGAGAAAACGTTAAAATATCTGGCGGAAAACTATTATGGCAGCTCAACGGACAACCAGGCCTCTAAATGGCCTGAAGTGATCCGCTCTCTACTGGATAAGAACGACTATTTGGGACTGACGCCGGACGAAAGCTTCAAACTAGCTTTCAAAGCCCTCGGGGGTTGTATTTGGTATCTGAAGCGATGTCTGCTCGATCAGCAGATTATCTCGCTGGCCAGTTTCGACTTGTACGTTCCGTTGGACGGTCATGTGTCCAACAAAGACCTAAAGATCGTCAATGCGATTCGATTCATGATGCTCGATTCGATCACTTTGAACAATTTACGGATAACGGACGGGGAGCAATCTCTAGTGAACCGAATGGATCACTGCTGTACGAAGTTTGGAAAGCGACTTTTCTACCATTGGGTTTGTTCGCCAAGTTGCGAGCGAGATGTGATCGTCGAACGCCAGGAAGCCGTTACGGAACTAATAGAAGATGTCTCGCTGCTGCAGGATGTGCGGCAAATTCTTGGCGAGCTTCCGGACCTTGAGCGCATGTTAGCTCAAATTCACACGTTTGGAAATGCAGAACGCAGCAAGAATCATCCGGATGGGAGGGCCATCCTGTATGAAGAGCGAACCTACGGGAAGAAGAAAATTCAGGACTTCATCAACACCTTAAGAGGTTTCAGTGCTCTAACGAAGTTGCCGGAGCTGTTCGGAGGTGTTTCTTCTAAACTGTTGGTGCGATTGACGCAGACTTCTGAACGAGGTGGTTCATTCCCGGAAATGGGCGATAAGATTCGATTCTTCGAGGAATCCTTTGACCACGAACAAGCTCTGAAGGATGGAGTGATTGCGCCTGGAGAAGGTCTAGACGCCGAATACGATGCCGTGGATAAAGAGATAAAGGAAATACTGGAGGAGTTGGAGCATTACAAACGCCAGCAAGAGAAGTATTTCGGTTGCAAGATCAACTATTATGGGACGGATAAGAAGCGCTTCCAGCTGGATATTCCGGAAAGCTCGGCCCAAATGACCATCAGCGGCTACACATTGGAGGGCCAGAAAAAAGGAAAGAATGGTGTCAAGCGGTACCACACGGATGAGACGCGAGAATTCCTAAAGCGGATGATGGATACAGAAGCTCAGCGAAAACAAGTTCTCAAAGATTTGTCAAGGAGGATTTTTGAGAAGTTTTCCAGCAGCTACGATATGTGGAAGATGTGTACCAATCTAATGGGAACGTTGGATGTCCTGACTTCGCTGGCCGAGTACGCTCGGAGCGAGGGCGATATGTGTGTTCCGGAGATATTGGATGACGAGGAGGGTCAGATCTTCGAATTGGAAGACGGAATCCATCCTTGCATTAGCGATTCGGAGAACTACATTCCGAATGGCGTTAATATCGGTGGAGATGGTGCTCCTCTGATTCTTTTGACCGGTCCCAACATGGGTGGCAAGAGCACGTTGATGCGACAGGTAGGCATCCTGGCGATTATGGCTCAAATCGGTTCCCGTATCCCGGCCCAAAACTGCCGAATGACGTTGATTGATCGGATTTTCACTCGTCTGGGTGCCAATGACGATATTATGGCCGGCCATAGCACTTTTCTCGTGGAGCTAAACGAAACGTCTACCATCCTGAAACATGCCACTCGGAAGAGTTTGGTCCTGTTGGACGAACTGGGTCGCGGAACAGCCACCTACGATGGGACTTCGATCGCTGGGGCTGTCGTTAACTTTCTTGCTGAGCTCAAGTGCCGATCCATGTTCTCCACGCACTACCACAATCTTGTGGATAATTTCGCCGGTGACAGTCGAGTTCGCTTGGGCCACATGGTATGTATAGAGGGGGCAGTCTAGTAAAACACAATTCGCTCTATTCGGTGACTTAAATTATCTTCACAGGCTTGCATGGTGGAGAACGAAGACGACGAGGATCCAACTCAGGAAACGGTTACATTCCTGTATAAATACGCCAACGGAGCCTGTCCGAAGTCGTATGGGTTTAACGCGGCAAAGCTGGCAGGCATGCCGGCCTGCATAATCAAGCGAGCCCATGAGGTATGTTGGCTCAGATTTCAATAATAGTTGGGGTATTGATTTCCCTTTTCATAGCTGTCGAAAAAGGTGGAAGCTGGTGCTCTTCAGCGTAGAATTTTCACCAAATCGCTAATGAATGCCGACCGTCAGGAGATTAAGGATCTGCTGCTCAAGTTAAAGGCATGTCAATTGTAAACCAAGGTCGCATGCGGTAAGTGTCGATGGTTATTCTTTTCGTGCCACTTAATTCAAATCCTGAATGTACAATACTCCAGTATGAGCCGCAAGTATCACCTTGCTCTTCTATTCCCATTAGACGGTTTGCCTATATTGCTCTCAATTCAGTATACGATGTTAAGTTTTATGTTGCTTTCAGAAAGTTTCAATAAATAATGCCACAGCGTAGTTGTTAAGGTGAATTGTTGGTATTGGACAGGAAGTAGAACGAAAGAATGGCCCTAACTAATCATCAACTAGGGGTTCTGCATAATCATCGATAGTAGTACATAGACGGTTGTTAAGTTTTGCTTCAAAAGGCTCAGTTCATCCGCCATCTGCTTCTGTTGGGTTGTTATTGATTGTATCGGATGGTGCGCACAATTGGGAATCAGCTTTCTTTGGGAAAGGTTTCAAAAACAAACGAAAGGAAATTAATAGTATGTCAATATTCACACTTCTGAAAGATTTTATTGGCATTTCTGTGAGATTCTATAACTACCTTCATGAAGAGATTAATTCGGCGCCAACATTTGATTAGGGCAACTTTGTCTGCTAATTTATCGGAAGTTGAGTACAATTCCTTCAAACTGAATATATCAGCGGATAGAGATAAAGCTCCTCTTCCTTAAAGAATGCTTAATATGTATTTATGACCTTTTGTTCAAAAGAAAATGACTACGAAAGCCATTGTTTACAAAAGCAGATTTGCCCTAATCTAATGTTGGCGCTGAATTTTGAAAGTTCTTCATTTCGAAGCTACCAATACTAGGTTGTGGCGTGTGCATCATACATGTCAATAAATCCCAGGTAGTAACCAACTCAAATAAATCATTACCAGTAGCACCGCATCGTGAGAAACATATTATTCCCAAGCCATCGAACTACTTTTGCAACAAATGCAATGCGTGCACAGAGTGGTTCGATAACTTCTAGTACTCCTGATCATATTGCACTTATGCAATTGCACATCCGTTGTCAGGCGCTCGTTCATTGCAAAGGAACATCTGTCGCGTTGGCGTCAGGTGCATAAGTCGTTACTAGCCTACTCCATATTCTCTCACTCTCTTATCATTCTCCTACCAATAACGATCACGATTGGTGTACGTTTACATAATGACTATGTATGACTCTAAGTACCTCCCGTAGGAAAAACTGTAGAATTATTATTGATGAATAAATCTAAGCAGAATCGTTTTAACACATGTTGGCACTCCAGTCGGAACCCCCTTTGGAACGACAGCACCTGTCCGCACACCAGTCCCTTTTGTAACTCTAGCCTCAGAAGCCAATCAACCTTCCATCACGGACGAGATCTAATCACCACTCCTAGATCGAACTTAACTTCTTAAGTCCAGGACGCACCATAGAAAGCAATATGGGAGTCCCCAGTTTCTCTAACTCTGTCGAGCCTTTTGCAGCCAGCGTTCTGACAGTTGCTGTTGGTGATTGCATGTCCGACGTTTTTCCAGCAACTTCAGGAATACCTCAAGGGAGTCATTTAGGGCCGCTGATCTTCTTGCTGTACTTCAATGATGTGAACCTAGCCCTCGTCGGACCCCGTCTTTCGTATGCTGATGACCTGAAGATCTTTTAGCGAATCCAGTCTATCAACGATTGTCACCTCCTACAACAGCAGCTACAAATCTTTGCTCACAAGTGCAGCCTCAACCGTATGGTGGTTAATCCGGAGAAGTGTTCGGTGATCACTTTCTCTAGAAAAAAAAGGAGCCGATTCTCTTCGACTATAAGCTTCAAGGCACGGTAATCAAACGTACGACTTACGTAAAAGATCTAGGAGTCATTCTGGATTCTCAATTAACGTACAAGTTTCACATCTCGTACATCGTGGTCAAGGCGCCAAGAGCTCTAGGCTTTATTTTTCGGATGGCTAAAGACTTCTCCGATAGTTACTGCTTGAAATCCCTTTATTGCTCACTGGTGCGCTGCCGTCTGGAATCCGAGCTATATTAGTGGCGCAAATAGAGTCGAATCTGTTCATCCCAGGTTTTTACGTTTCGCTTTGAGAAGATTGCCTTGGAGAGACCCGTTTCGTATGCCGAGTTACGAGAGTCGTTGTCGATTGATCGATCTTGCACCGTTTCGGTTTCGTCGTGACACATCCAGGGCTCTCTTTGTTGCAGACATTTTACAAGGCCGAATCGATTGCAGCGCCATCCTGGAGCAGATTAATATCAACGTTCAAGCAAGGGCATTGCGCAATAGAGTAATGCTGAGGATGCCAATGCGCCGAAACAACTATAGCATGAACGGCCCGATCGGAGGACTGCAGCGGGTTTTAATACAGAACTTTCTGAACCACTCAAGGATCATCACCTTTCATCGCTCAGAGTCTGAACGATGGCCAGGCGATAAATTTCTGAATTTCAGGCACCTGGTGGCTGTTTAGGATCATTCGAAGGATGTTATTGTGAATGATCTGATGTGTCCGATGGTGACAAATAAGAAGATAAGCAAGCCGTATTCGACCACGGGGCGAATTATTTGCCTGTGAAGCTTGTCCTTGGGCGACAGAGTGGACTTTCTGTTGATCGGCGGATATAGAGATGAAAGTGCTACATTTAGTTGATGTTTCGTGAACAAGGGATCGGACCAGCAACTTGCTATTAAGGTAGACCAATTCCCCCGACCAGTCGAATGTTGTTCTAAGGTGAAATGTGTAATGGGGTGAGATAACTCGGAATGCGTTAACAGAATCGTTTGGTATTAGCTTCCAGTTATTGAAGTAATCGGCGAGAGCATTGAGACCATTCTGATATTTCCGAATCCGATGACGAATCACTCGACCCCTGTAGATGATGGGCGTGTCGTCCGCAATCATCGACAAAACACCACCACGCGGTCGGATGCTACCCTGGGGAATCTCAGCATCAACGTTTAACGTATCAGAATGTAAAGTGTTGAGGAAAACCAGGAATGATCTGTCCGACAGGTAAGTCTTAATGATCCCAACAATGTAGATCTGCAAGTTGTACCGATACACCTTAAACACCAGACCACTAGAATTGTCGAACGCCTTTTCAACGCCCAACAATGCCATGGCTGATTTTTTAGTTATACGCGTCCGTTGGTGGATGGTAGAGTGGTCTGGCCTGAACCTGAATTGTACCTGAAGAAAGATGTCATTATGGTTTTCGAACTCCAGGAAATGGCTGAGGATCAGCTTTACGAATAACTTCGAGATGGAGGATACAAAACTGATGGGGCGATAGCTTTCAGCTCAGGATTGTGAATTGGGATCACTTTGGATATTTTCTAACAACATAGACAGCCTTATTCTGCGTGGTGTGTGAGTCAAGACGATTCGCTCTCACATACTGTCTTGACTCACACACCACGCAAAATAACCCTGGAAAGTAGCCAAGCTCCCAGCATCTGTTGAAGACCGCTGCAAGATGTTGGAAGAAATCCAGGGAAAAATAAGCGGCTTTTATGTTTTTTGTTTATTTGATGGCTGTTCGTCAGGGGTGACTAGGGTAGGACGGGGCAAGATCGCCACCCTAAGCTTGACATGCTTATTACATGGGTTAATTATATTTTTTTCATTGGTCTGTCGTATACCCAAGTTCTATGGTGTCTGTTCTAGCGCTTAAGCATTGATACAACTCATTATACCTAAAAATGCTTTCAAAATACATAAAATAAAAAACAACTTTTTTCTGCTGTTCTCAGTTACCTCGGGGCAAGATGAGCACCCCTACGGGGCAAAATGGGCACTCATGTAAAAAAGTGCGTTTTAAACATTGTATTCAAGATTTTAGTGAGAAAATGTCAGGCATCAGAAATAAGAATGAAATCCAGTAAAATGTAACATACAAATTCAAAAGTAGGTACGTTTATTTCAAACAAATCCCTCTTACAGATTAACAGAAGTGACAATTGACACCCTCGCAGAGATGGAACCATAAATTACACTATACATTTACTCCAATTTTCCCCTTCGATGGAGTGTCCGAAGTTGGATCCACTTTTGTGGCATAGCGAATCTTCAACCAGTGGGATCAGTTTTCTTTTATTGTTCAATTTCCCGGATGCAGCTCTTGATGATTTTCGTTTCTGTTTTTGAATCTCGTTGATATCTTTCATGGCCATAGATGTTTTCAGCATGTTTTGATGGGGGCTAGAAGTGATAACAGCTGCTTTTTCCTTTCTTCTGGAACGAGATTTATTCCTGGACGCCATCTTCGGAAGCGGCTTCAACTCTGATGGCGAAGTCACAAACGCTTGATCGGCTTCCTGCATATGGTTCTGGATCTGTTGTGAAGTTGTTCTGGAAGAAATGTGCTGTTCCTGATTTGTGATCGGCCCCGAGCACAAAGTCTGGCCAAGGCTTGGGAGATTAATCAAGGTGTTGAATGACATTGGTTTTTCTCAACAGTCATCAAATCCGTGGAAGGGAGGCTCGTCATCCATAACTTGGGGAACATCCGACACATTGGATGCAGCAAAATCTTCTTCTCCAAAGATAAATTTGTTCAAAGGTACTATGCCAGTTTTCCTAAAACCATTAATAGCGGTGGAAGGGGTCGCGGATGCCAGGAACGCTTTTCCGAAGAGCGAGCTTATCTCGTTTACCGTCACGACTTTTCCAGGGTTGGCTTTTAAAAACAACTCCACAGCTTGTGAGAAATGCATTTTGAGTGATGCCATGTAGCTAACATCAAGAGGCTGCATTTTGTGAGTGCAGTGTGGCGGAAACGATATAACCGTAACGTTGGTCGCTCTAGCCTTTTCTACAAAGGCTAGATTTTTTGTGTGGGAGCTGTGACCATCCACCCAAGTAGCACACTACGATCATAATAAGTTGTAGTTACTTGATTATGACTTAGCAAGTAATATTTATGTTATCTCAACTGAATGGCAACAAGTGTGCTACTAGGGCAGTAGTAGCAGTACCGGGTTTTCCGGTGTTGGTCTGGTATTTTGGACAAAATCCTTACCCGTCATCCAACCGCTTGGATTGCAGCTAAATATGGATTCCGAAGGAGCACCAACTTTAAGCTGTTCCGTCATCCTTACTCTTGGGAAGATAAGCATGGGTGGCACGTAATGACCCGTTGCAGATACACAAATAGCAGCTGTTGTTAGAACGCCCCTCTCTGCCGACGTAATGCATCCAATTTGCCGTTTACCACGAAGCGAGATTTTTCGAGATTCAGTACATGCTGCACTAGTTCATTCTCCTGATGTTCTGTAAAAACAGTGCAGAACCGACCCATCTGGTTGACTTCCTCACCTTTTGTAAGATGCCGAGTTAATGTTGGGCGGGGAATTCCGTGATCGGATGCAGCTCTTTTCACGGAAATGCCTTCCGAGGTGACTGCTGCAATTGCAGCACTTAGATTTCCTCTGGTCCATTTTTTTCTACCAGAAACACGTTTGTAATTCCGCACCATCGTGGAGTCGAACTGTTTTGATTTGGATAAAAACACTTTGACAGCTGTTTTAGAGGTTAGGAAACAGTTTTGTGGTGTGGCGATCTTGCCCCGTAAAATGGTGCTCATTCCACCCCGATGGAAGTTTTTTTTTCTTAATCATTGCTGTGACTTGTACAATAGTAAAATTGGTATCTAACAATAAGAAACACGTTTAGTACTCGTGGCCGAACATGCCGGTAAATTAAAATATTAAAAAAATGTCGAGTGTAATGCTAGAATGCTTATTTTGTCATACCGAATTCTTATAACAAAGGTTGTACGTTTTTAAGTGGACACATTTTCATTAATATCTTGAAGAATACTGAATATTTTCAAATAATTTTTGGAGCGTTACATCCTTATATTATAAATTACAAGTACACATATCTTGCCCCGGGTGGCGATCTTGCCCCGTCTTACCCTATCAGTGTTTCGGCTACTCTAGACATTACCTTTGTAACAGTCGGCTCATGTGGCCAAGGTTGTGTCAGTTCACAAAATGAGCACTAGCCTTTTCAATTGGGATTATACATTGAGATGGGACAGAATTCCAGCTGAGTGAACTGAGCGTCGAATTTGGTCTTGATGTATGGTTGATTCAATTCAAAAATTGCTTCGAGCTAAACAGATTTGTTGGTTATTTATTATACAACAAAAAAGCCGCAGTAGAAACTACCATTTCGAGGGTTAAATTAGGCGCAAACAAAGTTTGATTTTACCATGCCTGCGATTAGATCTACCATGGTGCAGTTGATATCAATATGAGGTCTGTCAAATATACCACAAACGTTGAAGGTTTTACCGTAAACGTAGTAAATTTGACTGAAATTTCATGGTATTTTTAAAGATAGGCATAGTCGGGTAAAATGGTATTTCTTACTACAAGATTTGCTTCTGTGTAGGTATTTTTTTTTTTAATTCCGTGTCGGGTATTTTCGTCACTGCGACCAATTTTTAGATCTATTGTGACATATCCCTTTTTTGTTGTTGCTTTAGTTATTTTCAGCATGACGCATCACTATTGATAGAAGTGATCGCCAAAGTCTGGCCTAAAGCATTGTCCCAGGACGGTATAACGCTCCGAATAAAGTGTACTACCGTACTGGGGTTTGTTCTCCAAATCTCAAGGGGTTCTAGTAGCCCTTTGTTAAAGAACTTCAGCCTTTTATTGAAAATTGCCGGGCAGTGGCATAACAAGTGTTCCGAGTCTTCTCTTTCCATGTTACAAAATCGACATGAATCATCTTGAAGTTTTCCTATCAGCTTCAAGTGATAACGGCTCGGACAGTGACCGGTTATAAGGCCTGTATATATTATTAGATCTTTTTTGGTAAGATCTAGTAACTTGCGAGTCATTGAAATGTTTGGAGTAATGAACCGCTTTGATTGCCTAGCTTTGAAAGTGTTGTTCCAGTTTGTCTCCACTTTTAAGCATTCCCAGGCTTTCATCTCCATTCTAAGAGAAGAATCAGATACACCACAAAAGGGTTCAGGTCCTACAAACTGATGAGACGATCCGAGTCTTGCTAGTTCATCGGCTTTCTCGTTTCCATCAATTCCAGAATGACCAGGAACCCAGTACAAATTGACTTGATTACGACAAGACAATTTCTGAAGTGATTGAACACATTCCCAAACATGTTTGGACGTGCATATTGCTGACTTTAAAGCATTCAGAGCTGCTTGACTATCCGACAAAATGCATATATTTGAATATCTATAGTTTCTGCGTAAGCATATAGCAGAACATTCCAGAATTGCTTGAATTTCAGCTTGGAATACAGTTGGCCACTTTCCCATTGGGATTGAAAGGTTAATCCCTGGGGCAGTTACCCCAGCTCCCACTTGATTGTTCATTTTTGAACCGTCTGTATAGAAAACAATCGATCCTTGGCGGAGGTTTGAGCCACCTCTTGCCCACGAATCACGCCCAGGATCAATAACTTGATATGAACAATCAAAGTTGTATTTTTTCTCCATCCAATCTTCGTTGTTCATAACTAAGGGATTAACTTTTACAATTTTAAGAATGCTAAGATGTCCTATTAGATCACCTTCTAAAAGGTTCGCAAACCTTCTGATCCTTAGTGCGGTCTTTTCAGCTTCTAACTGTATGAATTGATGCAATGGCAACATAAAAAGTAATGCATCCAGTGCCTTCGTTGGTGTACTTCTCATTGCACCGCTAATTGAACAAGTTGCTAGTCTTTGAAGTTTTTCTAACCTTCTTTGTGCAACAGTTTCTTTTGTTTTTGGCCACCAGACCAATGAAGCATAGGTAATCTTGGGTCTCACAATTGCCGAATAAATCCAATGGATCATTTTTGGCCTTAGTCCCCATTGCTTACCAAATGTTCTTTTGGCTATCCATAGAGCATTTATCGATCTGTTGATTGCCTGCTCTAAATGAAAGTTCCAATTTAGTTTGCTGTCAAGAAATACTCCAAGGTATTTGAGTGTATTTGAAAGTACCAAATGTGTGCCTTTCAACCTTAAGTTCTCAATACAGTATTTTCTCTTCTTTGTAAATGGCACAATAGTAGTTTTAGAAGGGTTTATGTTCAAGCCTTCCTTATCACACCACGAAGATACATAATTTAAAGCACTTTGCATTCTGTTTGCAATGATACAGTCGTATTTACCGCGTACTATTAAGACTATATCATCTGCGAAGCCAACTACTTCAAACCCTAGGGTTTTCAGATTTTTAAGAAGATCATCAACTATTATAGACCACAATAAAGGTGATAATACGCCTCCTTGTGGACACCCTTTTACAGCTCTAATACTGATGGATGAGCCTCCGAGGTTTGCTGATATTTGTCTATTTGATAACATCTCGTTTATCCAATCGACAATACATTTGTCGAAACCAAGTTTCATCATTGCTTTAACCATTGAACTATGAGATGAATTATCAAATGCTCCTTCAATGTCTAGGAACGCAGCTAGTGAGATTTCCTTAGCTTGAAAAGATTTTTCTAGTTTAGTAACAACCGCATGCAACGCTGTTGCCGATGATTTACCTTCCTGATAAGCAAATTGATGTTTACTCAGAGGAGTTTTAAGTAAATATGTTTACTTTATGTATTCATCAATAATTTTTTCCATTGTTTTAAGTATAATTGACGATAAGCTTATGGGCCTATAGGATTGAGGTGAACTTTTATCCTTTTTATTAGCCTTAGGAATAAACGTCACACGCACTTATCGCCACGCTGTCGGAAGGTAGCTTCATGTTAAACTTGTCCGAAATAGTTTTGTTAGAATGGGTAATAGAGTTGACTTTCCCTTCTGCAGTAGTACAGGATAAATTCCATCCCTACCAGGTGATTTGAAGGGTTCAAAAGAGTCAATCGCCCATTCGACTTTTCTTTCGGTAAAAATTGTATCGGCCAAAGAACAAGCATCAACCCTGGCTCTATCTACTCCAGTCGTTCCATTCATTGTTAAATGAACATGCGTCCTGGTTTCATCAAGGCCAACTTTTGATGCAGGTATACTTTGGTCTTCACTCGAACTAATGATAGAACATGGAAAGTGTGTTTTCATCATCAATTCCAAAGTTTCACTTGCTGATGAAGTAAAAGAACCATCCTCGTTTTTAAGAGTGCCCAGCCCATTGGAGTGATCTTTAGAGAGGATTTTCTGCAATCTGGCAGTTGCTGGAGTACTTTCAATGTTTTCACATGTATGCCTCCAGTGTATCCTTTTAGATCTCCGTATTTCCTTATTATAACTAGTGAGGGATTCTCTGTATTGTTCCCACTGTTGTGTTCGTTTAGCCCAGTTAAAAAGCTTCCGGGTTTTCTTACGAAGTTTCTGAAGCTTGTTGTTCCACCATGGTACATTCCTATTTGTGGAACGTTTCTTAGCGATACAACTTTGATTAAAAGCATGTTGAATTAAGTTTGAAAGTTGCTTTGCATTTTCCTCAAGTTCTTCACAAGAGTTCGAGTCATTTGTTAAGGAGTCTTTGCTCACTTCTAGCCTTGAGTTATAAAGATCCCAGTTTGTTTTTCTGGGATCTTTTATAGTTTGTATGAGTTGTTGATCAGCCTCATAGTCAAATAATATTTGCAAGTGATCCGACAACGATACTTCTTGCGATACATGCCAATTTTTAATTTTGGAAGAGATTTTCGGACTCCACAGCGTCAGATCAAGGACTTCCTGTCTAATTGCATTTATAAAAGTGGGAGCGTCTCCTCTGTTACATAAATCTATTTCATTTTTCGATATATAATCTAAAAGATGCTCACCTCTGTTGTTGATGTCCGTGCTGGCCCATATGGAGTGATGAGCATTGGCATCACAGCCAATTATAAACGCCTTATTTTGTTTCTTGCAGTATGAAACAAACGCTGCAACTTCTGGTGGAGGTACATCGTCAAGGTCCCCTGGAAAGTATGCTGAAGCAACATATATTTCTGTTGTCCCGTGAGTTGTTGGCACCTCCATCATGACAGCAGCGATGTCTCTTTTTATATACTCTGTAATTGGAACTATTTTTATTTCTCTATTTACTAATATTGCAGCTCTCGGTGATGGCTGCCCTTCATTGTAAATTATCTTACCAGCAATTGTAGGGATTCCCAATATCCTACTATTCTGTGTAGGTATTGGCGATTGTTATTTCAATCGCACGGCATTTCTTCTCGTAAAGAACAGCCCGATATTGACCGATTTAGACACGACTCTTCTGCATCAGACGCTGACTGGTAGAGTAATCCAGCCTTTCAAACAAGGTCGTTGAGATTTTTCCGAGGCGAAAAAATCTATGGTCACATCTTCTTTCGGGAGAGAAGTAAAGCCGTGGGTCCCGGCCCATGTCTTGATGAGTGCGATATCTAGGGTGGAGATACCGGTGGTGAACCAGTCTAAGGATGAAAGCCACCTAAATAAAGATAGAAGCAAAAGTCATCCAGCAATTCACTTTTTTTGCTTGTGTTCTCTTCAAGCTTCTATCGGGTGAAATGTTAGAATGATTGTCATAGGTTTTGCTTATATTATTTTGACGAAAGAAAAATCTTTTATATCCATAAGAGTATCTTGAATGCCACCATTGACTGGAAATGAGATTCATAAGCAAAGTCGTAATATCTAGAGTTAAGCGTGAATCAACTATAATTGCGACAAAGAGGGTTATCCCGAGACTCGCAGTGACTTTTTTAAAATCTGGTGAAGTGAGAAAAGTCATTTGCAGTGACGTGACTCTTTGATTAACGCAGACGAGTCACGCCACAGGAAGTGACTTTTCTCATTTCACTAAGTGATAAAAGTCACTTCGACGCTCGGAAATAACCCACAAAAAGTGTAACAAAGATTCTAAATTTACCGTCAAGCTCCCTCATTCTATTCAGAGCTTTATGCCTAATCTTTGATTGTTGTTTTTTTATTCTCCCATACGCGGAGTAACGATCTTTGATGAAATTTGTCTGCAGCAGATAATTTCTCATCTCCATGCGAGGCTCTAAGAGTGGATAGTAATTTATTGCTAGAACGAATAGAAATGAAGAGAAAGGTTTGATAGTTCCGTATAGGGTAACGGCAAGCTTCCATGAAGAAAAGGAACTTTGACATGAACATAATTAACTGGGTTCATACCATGCTTGCAAAAAGAGAAATCACTTCAGAGCTGGGAAGTTCGTATATTACAATACGGGCAACGAAAGGTTGTCCCCAAGGAGGAGTCCTCTCACCACTTATGTGGTCCTTAGTTGTAGACGAGCTTCTAAGAAGCTTAGAGGAAAAAGGTTTCGAGGTTGTAGGTTTTGCAGACGATATAGTCATTATAGTGAGGGGAAAATTTGACAACATCATTTCAGAAAGAATGCAATGGGCCCTAAAATTTACCCAGTCTTGGTGTATCAAGGAGGGCCTTAGCATTAATCCAGCAAAAGTAGTAATTGTACCTTTCACTAGGAAAAGGAAGTTTAGTCTGAAAGCTGTTCCAGCTAGGAGGATTAAAGATCCATCTTAGTGAACAGGTTAAATACTTAGGAGTGATACTGGATGCCAAACTGAACTGGAATGCTCACCTTGAGTGTGTGATCGGTAAGGCAACCAGTGCTTTCTGGATTTGCTCAAAACATTTGGCAGGAAAATGGGGTCTAAGACCAAAAATGATAATGTGGATTTATACATCCATAATACGTCCTAAAGTATCGTATGCTTTCTTGTGTGGTGGCCAAAAACAAAAGAGGCTACTGCACAGAAAGCTTACAAAACTTCAACGGCTAGTATCCATTGCTATAACGGGAGCGATGCACAGCACTCCATCAAATGCGTTGAATGCAATTCTAAATCGTTGCCTTTGCACGAATACGTGCAACTAGAAGCGGAAAAGAGTATGCTTAGACTTAAACGGTTGAAAACTTTCATGTCTGGTGACTTAGTCGGTCACCTGAGCATTTCACAAAGCTTTCAAAATGGGCCAGTGATGTACATGAATGGAGACTGGATGAAACCTGTGGAAAACCATGACATCCCTTAGAACATATGTGAAACGTCACGTATAGATTGGGAAGTCGGAGGTCCCACTGTTCGCCATGGCTCCATAAAATTCTTCACAGATGGCTCAAAAATTGAACAAAAACGGAGCAGGAATCTTCGGCCCTGGGGTAGAAATGTCAGTGGCGATGGGAAACTATCCTACGGTTTTCCAAGCGGAGATCTTTGCTATAATAAAATGTGTCAACGTTTGTCTGAAGAGAAAATATAGATATGCAAATATTTGTATTTTTACCGACAGCCAAGCGGCACTCAAAGCGTTAAGTAATTATAAATGTACATCCAAACTTGTCTGGGAATGCATTCTTTCATTGCGAAAGGTGTGCCAAGAGAACTCTGTAAATTTATTCTGGGTTCCGGGACACTGTGGCATTGAAGGCAATGAAAGGGCAGACGAGCTTGCTAAACAAGGTTCAAATGCACAGTTTATTGGCCCAGAACCATTCTGCGGTATATCATACTGTGCCATAAAAATGGAATTAAAATCTTGGGAAGAGCAAAGGGTGATGACCAATTGGTTGGTCACCACAAAGTGTTCTCAAGCGAAAAGGTTTATAATTCCAAATGTTACAATTAGTAAAAAGCTTCTGGAGCTCAATAAGAGAGTTCTTTGTACCTACACGGGCCTAGTAACCGGACATTGCCCGAGTAGATATCATTTGAAGAACATTGGCCAGGTTCAGAATGATATCTGTCGTTTCTGTAACATGGAACGTGAAACCTCGGAACATCTGCTTTGCAGTTGTGATGCTGTGTACAAGAGCAGACTTAAATTTCTGTACAGTGGCTATATGCAACCTAAAGAAATTTGGACTGCAAATCCTGGTAAGGTGGTGGGTTTTATAAACTCAATTTTGCCTGACTGGGAGACGCGTCTTAGGCTGGTCACTTGACAAATGGTGATCTAGCTTTAAGATGCGAATTAGTATAGTAAACAGGGGTATATCACAAAAGTTCAACTCAGTGGACGCAGTGATTCTACGCCCCAACAAAAAAAAAAAAAAAAAAAAACGGCAAGCTTTGAAATTGAATGATACAATTTAAAAAACGCGTGGAGGGCATTGAACGGTAGTATCCGAATCAGGCACACAACCCTTTACCATGCTACCCAATGCAGGGTAGGCAAGGGGGAGGACACACCCTTGACTGGTAAAAGGTTATGCAACCGATCGTGCTCTTATACTACCTATTGCTTTGACCTGCTTCTAGCGATTTGTCCCTCTCCCAATACTGCCTAACACGGGTGAGGAATTATCTCCTGCTGTTGGGTTTATTTTTA
Source organism: Aedes japonicus (assembly GCA_034211315.2). Lineage (NCBI taxonomy): Eukaryota > Metazoa > Arthropoda > Insecta > Diptera > Culicidae > Aedes > Aedes japonicus. The sequence goes on from JASCZW010011776.1 coordinate 17,306, forward strand.
GCATGTATCGACTATTTAACACATTTATTCTTCTCGTCATACTATTACCTTATAGATCTCGGAGAGGAACGACGGTGAGTGGTGCAAATACTGGTCCCCATCAGTATGAGTTAATGGATTCCCCCATTATGGGCTTTCTACACTTTGATTGCTGTTTTTTATATTCTCCCATGCCCTATTATGCCTATTGTCATTGCACCATCGGAGGAAGAGTACGATTTGATCGTACTGACAGAAAAATAGCTGGATGAACGGATCTACTCAACGCAACATTTTGAATCGCTCTATACCGTCTTTCGAACTGATCGGTCCCACTTGAGCAGCTGTAAATTGCGTGGTGGAGGAGTCCTGATTGCCGTTTCGACGAGACTAACCAGCTACCTTCATCCCGCGCCTATGTCCAGTCGACTCGAACAGCTGTGGTTGTAGTTGAAATCCCCTCATTCAGTGTCGGAGTAGTTTACCTCCTGACCTAAAAAACGACTACTCGATTATCTGTAATCTTGTGGAAGCGAAGGGTTCGGTCTTGTCTCGACTGAGCCCCCGCTCTCCCGCTTCTCTGGTTGGAGACTTTAACCAAGCTGGTTTGCAGTGGCGCTTTTCCGAAAGTGGTACACCATTCATCGATACACTACTATCACATATGCCCGCAGCCTGCTGTGCCCTCCTGGATGGATTCGACTTGCACCGGCTTTTTAAAATCAATACCCATTTGAACAGGACTGATCGCTTGCTGGACCTTGTCATGGCGAACGATTCTGCGCTATCTGTTGTATTTGTTGACTCACCTACACCGACTGTATATGTACCGGCATCTGCGCATCTTTCTCCGGACTTTCGCCGGGCTGATTACGCTTTATTAAGTCACGTGCATTCCGACATTGACTGAAATTTCATTGAATCCACCACTGATGTGAATGTTGCAGTGGAACAGCTCAGCGCTGCAGTCGAAGATGCAATTTCTGGTGCTGTTCCAGTACGATGACTTTCGCAAAACCCTCCTTGGTCCAAAACCCGCCTACGCTCGTTTAAGTGAATTTGAACCGCTGTTCTCCGAAGGTACAGTAACTCTCGGCTATTGCACTACAAACGTCTGTTTAACCATGCTAGCCGCCACTATCGTCAACATAGCCATTTTTTCTACAATCGAAACGCACGGAAAGAAATCTTCGCTCCAATCCCTAACGTTTTTGGACGTTTGTGAATACCAAACGGGTGGAATCCGGATTACCCAAATCAATGTTTCTAGCCAACTCATGCCGGCGAAGTATGGATTCCGGATGGCAAGTTGATGCTGCATTCGACTCAGTGGATCACGAAATTCTTCTGGCTAAACTAGAGAAACTCGGCGTCTCATCTAGGAGTGCGGATTGGTTCAGATCCTACTTGATGGATCGTTCAGTGCCGTTCAGATCGGCTAATCTGAATCGGAATCATTCGCTTGAAAAGTCGGGAGTCCCGCAAAGTAGTAACCTCGGCCCGCTGCTCTTCTCAATTAGCTTGAATGATGTTTCGTTTGTGTTACCTTCGGGATGCCGCTTCTATTTCGCGGATGACGCGGAAATTTATAACATAATAAAATTTCTCTCAGACTGCTTGGATCTGCAGACATCTTTTCCGCACCGCTTATTGTTACCAATTAGATTAAGTATCATTAATTAAGACATCAATTGTCAGTTGAATTTCATTCGTTGAAAAAACAAAAACTTGTTTTGAATGGCGTGTTATGGAAATGGGCACTGTAAAACGCTGATAGAAATCAGAGAGCTTCATGGTACTCCTTTCTATCGTTTGTCGTACTTCTTCCCATGGCAGTCATCACCTTTCGCATAATAAAATAACCGACCCATTACATTCCATTGAATTCAAATATCTACACCAAAAAAGATTGATATATCCTTGTTTTCTTTGTTTTATTATTTTTTAAATTAGCAAATATCATTAAGTAACATAAATTTATTTGAACAGTGTTCATGTTCTCCTTACCGCAAACACTCCTGCCTTTTTTCCTGTTCGTTTAAGTTCCCCATGCGGGACTTGAAGATGTATCCAGAACAAACGGGGCTCTTAACATGCCCAGTACCGCTATTACTGTTTATAGAATTGACTCAGTAACTCATACGTGCTATGTTACTTTGAACTAATTTGAATTCGGATGACTAAACGCCTAACTAAAGTTGATAGTTTGTTGTGTAAGAGAATGATAAGAATATCACTTTGGCTTCGGTTTCGGTTTGCCCTTCTCGTTTCCGGAAAATACGGATGAATTTGATGTTACCGTAAATGCTGATAATGGATGAGAAAGATTTAGTTGAGACGAGATTAAAGATATAATTAGACTAAGATAACAACGACTAACTCAATACAACTAAAATCACAAATGAGCAGCAATGTGTTTATCCCTAAACTATATGTACGTACACCAGTCCGTGGTAACTAGTATAGGTGAATTGTTCTCCGGTAAACTTAGAATTTGAGTCATGTTATGCGATTGTTTTGCTCCTCCTACCTGTTTAATGTAAGATTCTTCGGTCTGCTACTATTCAAGTCTGGTAAAGTTGGACTAGATCGTTTTTCTTTTGGTTTTCAGTTTATTCGAACGAACTAAGTTTCTACGAAGTCAATTGAATTCCCTAAACTATAGATACAAGCTAATTCCTTTTGCTTTCCCGGTTTATTTTCCTTTCAACTTGGACTTGGTACGAAAGCCGTATGGTTTGGTTTCCTTCAGAAAAAAATGGTAAAGTAAAATCCCAGTTTTGATTATTCCCAAGCGTGTTTTTCATTACTCCTCGCTGATGGCATCCTTCCGTGCGTGAAAGTTGCGCCAAGATCCATTTGTACAGACACCCGGTCCTCGCCACCAGTCGTTGATGTCATCGTACCACTTAGGCTTCTGGAAAGACGCTTCGTCGTGCAGCATTGCGCAAAGCCTGCACCAAAAGTACGTGTTGATGAACTCCCCCGTACCCTTCCACTTGAAGTAGGAATTGTACAGCTCATCGTTGCGGTCCAGTATGTTTAGATACTCGGCCAGTTCCTTGGGCGAGGCAAATTCATCCACGTGGATGTAGGATTTCTGAGGGGAACTGGCTTCGTAGTCTTCCGGTCGAGCACCCATCACGATCGGCAGGATGTTACGGTTTAAGGCATTCACGAAAAACTTTTCCGTGATGTAGTCCTTGCAGTTGGAATTCTCGAACGCTAGGTAGAACTTGTAGTCTCGGTCTAGGATTTCGAAACACTTTTCCGCCGTTGTACGGGAACATTTGTAGGTCCCGCAGGCGCCGTAGATATCCACCTGCAATTAACGATGTTCGAACTTCGGGTTTAAATTGTGTGTGTTAAGCTTACTTGAATATGCTTCTGGAGCTCGTGGGCGTACTGCAGGCGACCATTCCGGGCTCCACAGTTGGACACAAACCACGCCACCTTGCGGGTTTTGTTCAGAGCGTAGTTGTGATCCTGCTCGGCCTGGCGGATCCGGGGATCAAAGTATTCCCACTTTTCGTATGGGGCTACCACGTCGCTATCCTTTCTGTAAAATAGATGTTAGCCTTAGATGGACTTCGAATGAACAGAAAATATGAGGAAGAATTTCATTTTAGTCAAAGTGGTTATTAAAAAACAACAACGAAGTAGCCAGGGATTCGATTTTTTTTTGCTACTGCTGCTTTTGTTACTAAGAAAAAATCTTGAGGTGAAGGTAGAATCTAAAAATGGCCGCCATCATGACCAATATGCATCGCCGAATTTTTTATTGCACTAATCTAAGAAACAGTTCAGTTTTAGTATTTTCTTAATCCGAAAACTTAATTAATAGCATCTGGCAATAACGGAGTAGCACATGTGGGCGGTCAATCATGCTCTTGCTCATCCGAAAACTTATTTAATAGCATCTTGTGTAAATAAAAGTGTTCACAAACAATCGGATTTTAGAAAATCAAGTTTAATAAATTGACATTTTCTTGCATTGATTGTTTTTATATCAAAATATCGTCAACCAAAACTCTTAGTGTCTTCGGAGGAGTTACATATCACGAATTTTTATTTGAAATACACTAGTATGTATTGAAATGATAAATTGTGTATAAATTATCGAAAAAAATAGGTTCTTGTCCTTAAGGAAATGCCTAAATATCTTTTAAGGGTTAGTATATTGAAACTTAGTGTCTTCAGCAAAGTTTCTTAATATTGAAATTCTATTATTCCCTTGCTGAATTAATTAAAAAGTCTATCTGAAATACAAAACGTTAATTTATTATATGTTTTATATATACCAAATTAACCTTTAATTCCAGAAGAAGTGGTTGAGAATTTTGAGCAACTCTCCAAAAAAGGTGCTAACAACTTATGAACCGTCTTTGTGAGGTTAGGTTGCACCAACTCTGAACAGCAAACACGATCTTTTGCCTGTGCGATTTAAGCTACAAATATATTTTATTTAAGATAGGGTGCGAGAAGCATTTTAAGCAGTTTTTTCAGCACCTGGAACATTTAATGAAGCTTAGAACTGTCATTATTTAAACGTTAATCCCTCTGCTTACTTCTTATCTATCAGAACTTACATTCAGAAACGGACATTAGACTGAAATTTTTTTTAAGCCGTTGCATAAAGTTCCCAATTGTAGGGACTTATTAAAAGCATGCGGATTGCTTTGCGATCATGAAGATGTTTTCTTCAGCTCGGCAATCTGTACATAAACTAACAATATTGCATGAGTGCGATTCCGTGCATGTGTGCGAATGCGATGCGTGGACAGCTTCGAAACATATTTTTTCTTTGCATGTGCCAGATGATGGACAATATAATCATAAGCATAGATCAAACTCAAATGACTTGAAGAAACATGAAATAAATAGTGATTTCAGATCACCTAAATATTAACTCAATGTCCAACATCACATTCTGGCAACAAGCGTGTGAGAAGGAGCTAATAAAGACATTCCCTCCGGTACACGCTGAGGCAAAATTTAAGCAAACTTCTTCAACAGGTAAGAGACTGATGGTTTTCTAGAAGATGTATAAAAAATCTTCAAAATGACAATAATAAATTGGTACTCAATCATGATTTAAACATCGAAGCATTAGCCCGATAGATAGAGCTTATGCTCGTACCATTAGAAAGGAAATTATTTGAAAAATGTAGGAGCTTTAGACCTATTTCCTAACAACTGATTAAAACAGTCATCCCTGATTGAGCCGTTCCCTACCCTAATTCAATGGAATAGAATACACATATAAAATAAACGTATTCTCGGAAATTTGGGAGGATCGTTTCTATTACATACTGACTAATCCAATCTGTGTTCTGTCTGGAAGTGCAATGTTCAGTTCACGAGATTTAAAAATCAATATCCATTCTCACTTAGACGTATTTCAGGTAGTAAATTTGAATATAATTGCACGGTAGTTTTAAGCTTCTGCGCCGTATACGTAAGCACTGTAAATTAGGTAGGCTATTAATTAGATTTTATGTAGGTTATCAAATTCACAAGCTAAATAATACAATTTTGTCACATCAAAATCTGTGCTTCCATTGTTCGACATTAATTTTGTAAATATCACACCGATTGTTTTGATCACATAGAATTGAAAATGAGATCATTGATTGCTGAAAGTGCCACCAATCGACGGGTCTTCACATTACATCCCCCTCCCGTAAGGCAAGATGAGGGTCCGAAGTTCTCCAGATGTTCCTCATCTTATTTTTCCTTCCCTACAACGTCAAGAACCGCCAATTTTACTGCTGCTCTTCTGAAGACTTCAGTCGCTGTTTTCACTAGGCCTGTCGAACTCGTCCATCTCTCCCAAGGAAGAGCTCAATGATACGACCTCGAATCTATTGGTTCCTCATTGCTCCATTCACGGCCAAAACTAGATCGCCAACTTGTAGGTCTTTCGTTTCTTCGTGCCACTTGGATCTGCGTGTGATCATAAGCAGATACTCTTTGATCTACCTGCGCCAAAACTGATCAGTGGTGTACTGAGCTAGATTCCAATTGCGCCTCAGGCCTGTCCAACTCCTTGCTTCAGACTGGAAACACATAGCATTATAGGTGTAGAATTATGCAGGTGCACCTCACCGGGAAACAAATCTACGAATAGCCATGATACACGACTCTGAAGTGAACTTGTGGACTATCTCGAGATGAACCGCCCTAACGGAAAGGCACGTGAATAATGCCACCTACATTTCAGCTTGCATCCTGCCTACCTTCATGTACACCGGCCGAACTAGGCCAAGCAGTCTTGATAAAAGTCATGCTCGTTTGGTTCAAAACCGTAGATTTTCAGGCAATATAACATTGACTACCTATAAGTTCCATTCGAAAATCAAATGATAACTCATGACAACAAACGTAACCAGAAAAATGAACGTTCAATAGGTCGTAAGTATTATATTCCTATAAGCAAGAAAATCAATGTAGAAGTTTTGGAAATTAGTTTCAATTCCTAGTTTTGCGCCAATCTATAATATTTGAAGCAGATATGTGGAACAAACATAGTTAAGTAAGGTTTAGCATTACAATAATAAAGATTTCCATTCAGTTAAATTACAAATCGATTTATTCAATAAATTAAATTTGTTGTCTTTTATCTTCATAAATCGTTCGGAAAGTTAGCACGTTACATCCGATGGGTTCGTTACATCGTGTCGCTATATAATATGTCGCGTTCGCCAAGTCTGTTTCGACATGCAATCACAGAGAACAGACATTGATGTCCATATACCTTTTCTTGAAAAACCTGTGTGAAAGTTAATATGGGCAGCCGGTAATATGAGAAACAAGTGCAGAGAAAACCAAACAAAACTTTTCAGGTTATGTGGTAGGTTTATTATTGATAAACATTTACATGACAGTTAAAGCACAACTGCAGCGCCGTCTACCTGGAGCATAGCGACATACATTTGAAATGTCGGTTTGAAGTTTTACACTAGTAGCAGACCGAAGATGAACGTACGTTCTCTGTGATGCAATCACCTGTCATGTTGCTTACGTCAAAATGAATCGGCGGATAGGATAGGAAAAGCACTTAGGGCGTGTTCATAAACCATGTAGACTCATTTTTGAAAATCTCAAAATCCCCCTCCCACCTCGTAGACTTTTATCCATAATTTATTTTCAAATTTTGTATGGAGCGTAGACTTTTATCAAACCCTCTTCCCCCCATAAAAGTCTACGTGGTTTATGAAAAGCCCCTTAAGTCAAACTGATGGCTGGTCCACAATTGATACGTTGCGGAGGCGTTTGCTTGAATTTGCCAGTTTTCCATAGGTTATCTGTCAAATTTACGGCAATGGAATGCAAACGTATCTATTGTTGGTGACCATTGAGAAAGCGACGAATGCGTCAAAAAAATCTTTATGGGGTAGTATATATATATAGCAGCAACAATACGCATATGATGTTGTGTATAATTTATATTGAGGAGTACCCAAGCTATCATTCTGTTAGAAAACATCATTTTTGTCTACATTGTTACTTACGACTTATTGAAAATTTTCTTGGAAATTCAATAAACCACAATGAATATCAATTACCCGTCGGGATCGGAAAATATGCAAGGGCAGCCCAGTCCAGGCTATTCTTTTTCAACTTTGCTAGCATCTATTCTTATGGAACGATGATGACGCCCCTGGTTGTTCCGTGTTCGTATTACGATGCAAAATCTCCTAATAATAATACAAAATCATCATAAGAGATGATTGAAATTCATGCTTACCGATTGATAATCAAAACAACAGTGACAGCAGATTTTTGACCCGCACTTAGAGCCGAATTCATTCACTGCAGCAAGCAAAATTCAGTTGGCGTAAAAGTGACAGCGGTAACCATGAAAACCGGGAAAGTAAACATTATTACACTGGGATAAAATCATTTTTATTTCTCATGGATATTTTATGAAAATCCAAGGCACTCAGTCCAATCCCACAGGCGTAAATAGTCGCACGAATTGTGTCTCGCGAGCTTCTGGCAGACTGCCCATGGCAGGTGGTTTAGGCGAAGCCTTCGCTACTTTGCACCAGGTACAACTTCGCATGACTCTACTTATCATCGCTCGTAGTTTATGTATGTCAAAACGTTGCCTCAGTTCGTTGGTGATGATTTCTCTATTCGCATAGCGGAATCGGTAAGGGAACTATTCTGAGAACAGAAAAGAGCGGCACCAATCCTCCGCATACGGAGGATCCCGTCTTCGCCGTGAAATCCTGCGTTAACTTCAGCACTGCGGTTTCCTCGGAAAATGCATCCACTTGCGTGGTTTTCCTGCACTGAAAATTTATTTCCGTAAAGTAGCTTTCACGCTTTTCGTAAACATGGATTTTGTACATAGAACAAATGTCTTGTATATTGTATGAAACATTCATAAAGCTTTTTATCTGGTGAAATGCTATCATTACACCTTTTTGTAAAATGCACGAAATGAACTTCGTGATGACCAGCCAATCGCTGTTTCTCTTTTATACAGTACTCATGCATGATGGTGTTCCTGCTGGTATGGGCGGAAATAATTTATCTATCCCAAAATAAACATCAAAGCGCTGTCGTGAGCTATAACTTCATGCTCATTAGACAAACATGTTCTCACGAGTCAGTGTGGCCTAGTGAGATCAACCATGGAGTTAGAATCAGCACTTTCCAAATATTCAGGTTTGAACCCCATGTCTGAATCAATAAACAACACGCTGGACAATTCCACGTGGTTGCGCTTTTTTTGTCAATTACATTTTGAGTCGATAAAGTAGATCTGTCAGTCTTTCATGCAACCACCAGAGAGACGTTTCTTTTTAATATGTGACCAAATATTCGTAGTTCTTTGCATTGTTTCCGTACAATGTACGAATGTTCTTCTGTGTCAACAAAACTTCATGATTTTGACAGTTGCGTGCAATTAATTACGAATGTATCTTCATAAAGAACAATCAGTTTCGTTGCTGAAAACAACGAATGGATTAGTGAGTATTACTTTCGATTTTGTAATATAAACAAGATTAACTTTCAGTGTGATGAAACGCTCTGTTTCCGCAATACCTCTGGTCTAGCATCCTGCTGGTTAGCTGGTGTCGTTCTACCTCCCATCTTGAGTTATCGACATACCGACACATGTACGCGACCGTTCGCTGCATTTTGGTCCACTTACTGAACCGTGCAGCGTCCACGATGGGGCTTTGAACCCGGTGTACATGGACTAATTCATATGGATTAGTGCATGTGCAAAGGGTTCACATGCATGCAATTCTACCTGTGTGGCGAAGGCTTGCTGTTGTACAGGACAAGACCTAGGCCCACAAAACCACGGACCATCCGTGAGGACCCATTCTTCCATTTTGTAGCCTCGTCAGATCAAAATACGAAAGGAAGATACCGCTTTCTTCTGCGGGAATATCCATCGGAAAAGCCACAAGCCTTTGTGATGGAGGTGGCGACTATTTTTGTGCACGCTTCCCAACAAGGTTTGACTGTCTACAGTAGCACGTGTTTGCAAATTCGTGGAGATCACAGTAAAGAAACACGACCATAACACACTAAGAGAGGGATTCCATTCACAACGTCCTACGCAAATTACTCGAAAAACTATAATTTCACCATTTACTTTAGTTGAAAAAAGGAATAATTTTCAATTTTATTTCCGCGATAATAACGCAGCAAAAGCAAAACACGGCACGGCTTGCTGCGATTCGTTTCAACGGGCACTGAAACTACCGTCACTGAAAATCCTAAGCCGAAAAGTTAGTGGCAAGTCCAACCGAAAGTTAGAGTAGCTGTGAAAGTGTTTCTCCTTGTGGAACTTTCAAGATATAAGGTTAGAACAAACAAAATTTCTATTGCTATCTCAATCCCATGTTAAATTCCGTTTACTAAAACGCAAAAGTAAAGAATCGAAACTGAATTTCTGTAGCAGTATCCGCCTGAAAAGAACGAAAAATGAAATTGGAATTTGTAAAGTTTCCACGCAAACTAATGTAAGCTAAGGAAGTCGAGTTATTAGTACGAGACACTGAAGAAGTCTGCACATTGTAGACGAAATACGCGTATCTGTCGAAGATAAGCAAAGGTAGTTGGAATTAAATGGAGAATACTAATTTTCCTTCCAATTTCTAGTAACACTTTTACTTTTGAAGATGACATTTCATTTCATGCAGATCAATTGTCAAAATTCCGCTTGGTAAGATTGAAAAAAAATCCGTAACTTCTCTACTTTTTAAGTCGATACTGGCCTATAATTGCGACAAAGCATACAAAAACAGCAATGTCCACAGAAGCAACAAGAATTAACAGTTCCATCTCCTCTGAGACGGCAACACTCGGAGTTAGTGTTGATGATGGGGTGGGGGTAGCAAGGAAATGCCATTTTGCAGCCAGCATTGCTTTCAATCTCGTGAAATGTCTATGTTGCTTAAGTTTTGCAATGGACCAGTATTCAATTTTGCGATTTAAAAAGGCCATCCGAATGAGCACCACATTAGGCGTGACCTTTCCCAATAAATTTAGCAGAAGCTTCATTACATCAACGAAATCAATCCAACACAGCCGGTTGGGCAACATCCATTAAGTACGACACGCGAGGGGGTTTTGAAAACCGTTTGACGATCCATACAAAACATGTTTAGTGTACATACAAAACTTGTGGCGGTCGGGGGAGGTGAAAACGGGCCTTTTTTCAATGTGACGTACTTAATGAACGTTCCCTTATTTAACATACAATTGTCACATTGTATGGCACATTCTTATCACCGAAGCGTGTAATAATGATACAGAAAACACATTCAATGTCACCAAAGCATGCAGGTGTTTCGAAAATAATTGTTACTTCGAACGCAATTGAGAGCACTGCTCGGCACCTACCTGTAAGTGGCCGTCCAGTTGAACACGTCGGGGAATTTGACGTGCTGCGTGTGGTAGGGCATTCCAGGAAGTACATCATATAGATCTGATGCGGCGATCGTGGCACGGCTGGTGGTATGAAGTGATCTTTGTACAGGATCAAATCCGCAGTAATGGCCTTCTCCCGGGCGGACGTGATGCTGCACGTCGATACTGGACATTTGGAATTGTGGAACACATCCCGACCGGCTTTCACGTTCCACGGTCCCAGTCCGTTGTAGAGGAGGATCGTTTTCAGCTTCCCCTTGCGCTTGATGGCCTCGTAATTGGGTGGTACAAACATCAGCTGATTGGTTATCCGATCACTGCGTAACGTTTCCGACGGTAGAAGCCGCGCGATGCGTTTGTTCGTTTTGCGATTGCGTCGAACGGGCTTCGGGTAGCGGAAACCATTGGACAAATACCAGGGCCGTTCGCTGTAAATGATCTCGTTCATGCTGAGCAGCGGGTGATCTTCCGATTGACTTCAGGCGTCCAGTTTGTCACTTTCGCGGTCGAAAAGAGCCAATCGGTCCAGGCTTTCCGTTGTGTGGATTGACTGTTGAATGAATAATTAGAGAAATATGAATGAAGGATCAAAAATTAGAACCATGGCTAAAATAACAAAATAATTCGATCAAACTACTGATATAACAAACGCAAATTGATTTTTGACAACTTTGTTTTGCATGGTTTTCACTTTTTTCTTAAGTTTAACCACCATTTGTCTATTTCAAAGGAGTAATTGTCTAGTGAAGCCTAAATTCCCTTGAAATTCTCCACACAAAAAATGGTAATTCTTCCTTCAATGAAAATATGTAGCAAATGAGTCATTATTTAGCACAGTTGGTGAATCCAATTGTCGAAAGATCATGAGATGCCAAATCGGGTGTTAAGATCGATTTTTATGGATTGATGCAGACTATTCCATGGAATCAGTTTGAGGTGTATTTTCTACAGAATAAATTCAGGCATATTAAATTGCAGATGATTTTCAGATTAATAAAAAACCATTAAACATACTTTTTCAGAAATACCCTGCTTGATTCGGTCACCAAAGAGTTGATTGCGGTCCACCACGAGGCTTTCGTCTGGCGGGAAAACACAGTGTCCCCGCTGGAGACGGAATTCCGACCATACCTTGTGACAGGAGGAGCTCGTGTTTAGCTGCGTCACTCGGAGCTGTTTGGTTCATGGTCGACCATCAGGAACAGAATGTAAGCTGGAGGGCACACGGACCTGCTCTGGTTGCTCGACGTTTTAATCACAGCTACAGAACTGCCGTTCTACGCATAACTGTCCCATGTTGCTTTTGGTCAAATTGCAGCTTTTTCAATATATGCCTAATTTTTTAACTATTTTATTGGAAACAAAAAAAAAATTAAAAAAAATTATATACTTTGTTCTGAGTTTGTTTCAAAAAAACATCAAGTTAGATTGTCCCATGTTGAAATTCTAGGCATAAAAGTCCCACTACGACTTTTCTAAAGAGATTTCAGAAAAAAAATTGATTTAAGTTTAAACATTCTTTGTAGGAACAACTTGACACTCAGCATTGATAAGGGGCTTATAAACAAACTCAAACAATGACTTTGCCATGAAAACATTGACATTAAGTTGTCTATATAAGCCACCATTTGCATTTGATAGAACTGTGTTTTTCTAACGATGATATGGTGTTAAAAATAATCAGAATCATGATAGGAGCATAAACACATGGTATGTCTATTTGAAAACGTAAATTCTATCGCCAACGATCCTTCAATAAATCATGCAGTGCGACTGATATGCCCAGAATTTTCTGCTGCAAGGCAAGATTCTACGCATGTCAGTCCCACTGAATATTTTACCTCTTATTTTATATACAAAAATAATCTTATTGTTTGTAATACCACATATTCCATCGAAACTCAGCGATATCCTCAAATGCCAATCATAAATTTGTGGGTTTTGCCACGAATATAACCAGCACTACACAATAGTGATGCAAAACACAAAACGCTTTTTTCTCAACTACAACTTTTGCAACATGGGACAGTTATGCGTAGAACGGCAGAGAATGTTCTGGAAATCCGGGTGTGCACATTCCTTTTTATCCTTTTGTGTCCCACTCCCATTTTTTGAGAATAGTTTTTGTGTATGAAAGTTGACAGCCTGGAAGGGAGGTGCGACTCCCGGTGCTCACAAGTTTCTATCTCACGCCTCTGCGAGTCAAGTGATCCCAGAAGATAGTCAGCTGAAATGTGGAGACGCTGGTTGGCGTAGCCTGGGCAATGTTGTGAATTTAGCAATCATCTTTGCATTCCAAATCCATTTATCTTAAGAGCACGGAACTCAATCAAACTTGTTTTTGAGTATTTCAGCATGAACATGTAAATTGCACTTCTGAACTTCTGAAGAACTACTATTTTCATAAAATACTGGCATGGGACCGTGAGCAGTATGGGAATATATTTAGATAAGTTTGTTAAGTGGTGTTTGGTGATTGGATAAACCGTTTATTTCAGAAATCATCAAGCCAGGCTCTTCTATCATTTATACTGCTATCGCTGGAATGTAACTAGAGGAGTACAAGGAAGACTTTTTAAAAGATGTCTTTTCGAATAGTCTGTTGCTTTTCAGAAAAGCATTTTACATCTATTAACTGAAATCTATGATTATGGCATTCAAAGAAGAAGAAAAGGTTCGAAAG
>JASCZW010011777.1:0-30839 GCA_034211315.2 Aedes japonicus
AACGAGTGAAAAAAAGTTGAATTTTACAAAGATACTTTCTCTGTTCCACTTGAGTATATTCCTATATTTTTGTACCAATTTTGCTTGCACAAGCTCAGGAAAATTTGATATTTGGTATCAAAGAACGTTTGAAGATCTCTTCACTTGCCATGACACAAATGTAATACTTCCTTGTAAAAATAATAGCTCCTATGTTCATTTGTGGGCTCATGGCAGATCAGTTGCATGCTCATATTTGCTTCTATTCTGCTGATCTTATTTCTCTGATTACAAAATACGTCACGTTTGATTGTGGACTAGGCTTTTGATTTTGTTGCGGGTTAAATTTTGGATCGAAAAATGTATAATAAAGAAATTTGTTTACATTACGCCGTATAATGCAATTTTTAAATTTTTTATAATAATTTTTCTAATCTCTTAATGATTTTCAGAAAAAAAAACTACATTTGTCTCCAATATCCTTGTGAATCAAAATAAACAATCATCTTACTCAAAGATAATTAAGAATCTCAAAGGATGCTCAATAAGTTTATTGAATGTCTTTGTGCTTTGTTTATTAATATCGTTCATGAAAATGTTATTCATCTTCTTCATAGTATTTACTAATCATGATCTATAAATTTGCATTCATTATCTACGGAATTCCATCAAATCAGTCTGATCAGTTGATTCAAAAGGATCAATTCGATATAGTGGAAGTAAATTCTGATAAGATCCCCACTTTAATATCTTTAATCTTCTTGTAAGCATCTCTAAAACATCCCGCAGAGGCTTCGTACCGCGATCTGAAATGTGTAAGGAATTAAGGATGGGCGTATTGGGGGCGAAGGCAGCACTTCGATGAACAAGAAGAGCAACAAACTGGACTGTGAAAACTAATGTGCGATCACTGTATTTAATGCAGCTTACAGAGTGCGGCAGAAAATAATGCGAAAATTTGTTCTATTTCTTTCAAATCGCATTTTTAACTAATTCAAGCAATAATATCAACATTTTCGAGTGCAGTTATCTTTGTAAAGCCCTTTTAAACAAATTTATTTAATGCGTCTTCCATTTTTATTAATAACATCCTCGAGCCGACGCCGGAAGCCAGAGCATGCCTTTCGGACGTAGTCCTCCGACATTGACTGCCATGTGCGTGTTATGGTTGACTTCAGGGGTTTCACACTAGGGTGTGATGTTTTGCAGGCTTGTGCTTCAACATATGCCCAAATCGAATAACCCAACGAATTAAGAACTGGACGTCTAGGGCCTCCTTCGGCCAAAACTTCATGTTATCGTTCAACCATTGTTGGGTTCGATTGGACGTGTGACACGGCGCTCCATCCTGCTGTTGGACAACGTTTTGGTCCTCGGAGAAGTTGGCCTTCACCCAGGGAAGCACTTGGTCCTTTAAAATGCCGAAATACACTTACACTTACACTCGTAGTACCTTGACCCGGTCCGTAATCAAGTGGCATTTCACTCTGGCTCTGGAAGATGCATGCAGGTCTTCTTTGATGATTCTCCGCATGGATTTCTCCGAAATATTGGCTCCCTTTATAATTTTTGTACGGACCGATTTGATCACGTTCGGCGTGCGTGCAAAGCGCGGAAGTCCGGTTCCTGGATTTTGCTGCTTAGGACCATCCTGCAGGGACTTTTTTATGCGGTAAACTGTTGCCAAACGGCACCCTACCACCTTGGCAATCTCTTTCGGCTTCTTCTGGTCGAGCAACAAACTGGTGATCACTTTTTTCGCGAGCATTTTGACGAATTTGCAATAAAACAAATAGAATGTTTGGATGCAGCAGTAAGTAAACAAAAAACATACACTTTCGACAGAAATTAGTCACTAGCTACACGAATTAACCAAATACTCAAGTTTGAACATTTTCGCAATATTTTCTGCTGCACCCGGTACCCAAAAACCACAACCCCTACAGATCTGCCTCAGTGTCGCCCAAATGAAGATTTTCTCGGAATTTTGGGCTCCTTGGAGTACAAAAATGACTGGAAAGCGACAAATTGCAAACAATTGATTGGTAGAATTAAGAGATGCATTCGCATAGTTGACATGAAGGCCGTACTACGCTCCTGTTCCAGCATCAAATGGAAGCTTTGCCGAACAGTCTACTACGGACCTTTCTCAAGTGTTCAACAACAATGTATCTCCAATTTCAATAAATCAGGGTTTTACTGTTTTTCTGTTTTTTTACAGCTTGAGAAAGAAATTCCAAATTTTTAGTTGCCACCCGACTAAGTTGAGCATGATCTAGGGAGTAAAAGGTATCCACTGGATTGACGAGGAGCACCCGTGAACCGAGAACGTTGGAGTAATTTCGTGTATCTGGACGTTATGCCAAGAAAATAATAAATCTACAGAATTCCATCCATGATTTAATCATAACTTGAGTTAAGGTGTCCCGCATGTTCTTGAATGATCAACAGGCATGGGACCTCCCTTAGCTCAATCGATGGCTAGGTTTCTTTCCCGGTCTTGTCTAAGTAAATTTTGTAAAGGGAAATCTTTCTGAGGATAGGGTATGTATGTGCTTGCCATAGAATCCTGTCCCTACAAAAAAAATCAAGTCAATACCGTTAGCGAGTTATTTACGATTTTCTTATACAAATATGCCCTTTTCAATTGTATTTTCCTCATTTTAAAAAAATAACTTATCTCCAGTTTTCAAATATAATATGCAATAATATAAAACCTGCCAAATGCAGTTAAAAAATATTTTTTCTGTTTACCCCACCAGAGAGATCAACATTTGAAAAAGTCCCATTTTTTTTTACAAAAACGACAATAACTTCTGTTTGACATACGATAGCGACAATTGTAGTACTCAAAAGTTGTATCTTTTATTGTTTAACAATTGTTTTATTGTTTTACAACTTAAAAAATTTAAATAAAAAAGTTAGAGCAAAATATCTGATTTTTATAGGGGCACCCTTAGCTAAGTAGGAAAAATTGCCCTTATTCGGTCATTTCCATAGCTACAGAAAAATTTGTTCAACTAAAGTTGCTTAAAATTATCTCATCTTACACCTTTAAATCAGCCTTTGTTGAAAAAAATGTGAATTGTTTATACATTCCATGTTTACTGTTCAAGATGGCGATGAATGAAAAGCACGAGCGCGAGCGGTTTTTTTACGGAAGTAAAACAAATCTCGATATGTCAATGTATGATAATTTTAATTTGTTTCCCCCTTCAGGGCAATGATAATGCAAGTCCATCTACAATTTCAGCAGGACCACAATCGGAAGACATGCAGACAGTACACATGTTATTCTCATTTTATATTACATCATTATATTTTTTAAGCTATTTTCAGCTTCGCACTTATCTATTGTCGTAAGTTTTGGTCCACCCCCTATTGAGCGAGATAAGGCGCAATTATTGCTTACGGGAGGTCTACGCTTTCTTCCTTCCCTTGATTCAAAGTAGTAGAGTGATTTTAGATCTTTCTGGAATCGCTCTATTTCTTGGAATCCTCTCTGCGGCACATACTACGCAGTTGGCCTGGCCGATGACAAGAAAAATGATGTATTCAAGAAACCATCATTTTCTAGGATGCTTTCAAGAATTGGCTGCGTTAGTGTGAGATTAGATTAGATTAGATTAGATAAAGTTGAGAGCAACGAGTTGACAATTACTAAACAACGGGTAAGATTCAAGTCGATGTTGATTAACGGTCTAATTCGGTCATTTCAAAAGCTACAGAAAAATTTGTTCCACTAAAATTGCTTAACACTATCTCATCTACAACCTTTTCGAAGAATATATGCCTTTATTTCTGAAAATAAAAAAGTTAGATTTAAGATTTCTCTGAAAACAAGGAGCACCCTAGATTTCATTTATACCAGAAGAATGCCTCATTGAACTTCTTCAAATATTCGTAGTGCAACGAAGAGGTGATTTCAACAAGTATTTTTTCATTAGGTCCTAAATGACAACAATAACAATGATTTCTTCCATGAATTTCGCGGCATTGAAACCACGCCTCATTAATCCTTCAGAAATCTGCAGAAGAAGCCATTGATTACGTTTGTCAGTTAGGCCCTAATGAAAAGTCATTGACGGTTTAGTAAATTTCTTTTTTTCAATTTCAGTCAGTAAACCATGCTTCACCCAGTGACTGATTGGATTACTTTCTACCCACGCCATACAAATTTATAGTGGTGCTCCTAAAGTAACGTTTATAATGGTGCTCAAATAATGACATTTATAGTGCTAAAATTTCATGAGATATCTATGTTCAATTATACAGCAAAACTGGCGCTTCGTAAACTACAAACTTGTTTTGAAATTTTTGTCCATCCCTACTAACAACCAACATGTGCTAAAGTGTCTCCGCAAAAACAACCTTCAAAGAGATCTCTCTTCAATTGCGAGGCTCGGATGCTGTTGCACGACTTCGCCGGACTGATGAATGCCTTCAATCACCTCAAGGGAGGTTATAATGTTCAATCATAAAGGCTGCATTTTGCTATTTTATTACAACAAATAACAGCCTTGCCCAGCACATTAAATAATGAATAAACACATAATTATGCGGACAACCTATTACATAACTATTTACAATATGATGATTATTTCAATTTTCCGTTTTGGTTGTGTTGGCGAATGTGTCGAGATGAAGCGATGGAAAAATTCACTCCAGTTTTACGGTGTGATCCGCAAGAGGCGCACAAGTGGCCTGAGCGATGAATTTCTTCATCATGCACGAATATTCGCATGATGTGTGTTGTTGATAGTTGTACCGGGTGAGCCGGGTAGGTGCATGTTGATGACCAATATGGATCGATGTTTTTTTGGTTTCGCTCGTGCTTTGATATCAACAACCAGTCTGCTGGCCCAGATTGGTCAATATTGATGAATTTTCTCACACTTGATTTGCAGATAGCAACGCGTGTATTGGCAACACGATTGACCGATAATTGTCAGTCGGTCAGTGCAGCGTTGTGGTGTCTGCAACACAGAGCTAATCCATATGTGTGAACCGTCCACAGTCGATCTGCTTTGATTGCTTCAATTGGCGTACGTTGTCTGCATCGGAAAAGTCCGTTGAACTGGACTGGATGAATGACAGTGTCTTTTAATTTTGCCGTCCATCCGTGATAAGCCGGCGTTCAAGGGTGATTTGCTAGCTGGTTGACGTTTGGCAAATTTACGTGCAAATGTATTCATGGCAGTTATTGTCGTGCTGTTGCAATTAATCATGTGGGGCCTGTTATGGTGGCAATTATTCGATCGCTACAATTTGCTCGAGACGTTCGGATTTCGACGATGATTAATTCAACTGATGTTGATGAATGGACGCGCAGGATTTGACTGCAAAATTAAACTAATATGTATTAACAGTTTATGTTGATACGAAGGATTCGCGAGTGTTTGGCAATAAACTTTAACCTCATACCCTCAATAATATTATTGATCTTTTGAAGGATAACAAACCTGTTTGTTCAAAAATTAAGCACTAGGTAGAAGGGTTGAACTTTCAGAATGTGGGGGAGGAAGCTCATCAAATCTTCGGATCCGTATTTTAGCATCTTGCTATGAGGTACCAGGTGGTTATTTACCGATTGCCTGTTGATCTGTTTGCTACATTTGGAATACATCTGCCTTGAGTTATTTCAAATTATAATATTCCGCTGACTATATCACAAATCATTGCGATTGGTCTAGTGGATTGAAGATTATGAAATCATTGGGTGTAGCACCAAGCCTTCTCGTTTGAAACAAAACAGATGAGCTGGGAAATCAACAGAGGGTAAAGTTGCCAGAAGGCTCAAACCGCTTCTGGACGTTCTAATTTCACAAAATCCTTCAATAGTAATATTAGGTTATTGCACTTTTGAACTTTGAGATGCAGGTATTAGTTCTGATAGTAAAATAGTAGAATGAAATTGTTCATATTGAAAGTGTTTTCCCATTGAAAAACCACTACCACACTTTATGCTGTTCTGATTCCAACAGCATCCTTACTGTTGGTTTATATGGAGTCAATGCTGTCAGGAGTTGCTTAGCATCTAACTTGTTTTCCCAAAAAAAAAAACTACCATCACATTTAGTGAGTGACGCCAATAGCATCCTTCCTGTTGGCTTAAGTTGGTCCAAAGTGGGTCTGAGGCATTGTTATAAATTGCCTTATTTTCTCAATGAAAACCTATTAACTATCCCACATTGTTTTATTTTAAATAAACAACCCCTCTCACACTTCGTCAGTGGTTCCAACAGCATCCTAACTATTGGTTAAAATCACTTCAAAGCGGCTATTTTTACTATTGGTACAAATCGGTTCAAATCAGAAACTGGTCAAATGTATTCATGATTTACTTATTACTGCATTTGGACTGAGCCGGCGCCGATTTTTACACATTGAGGATGTGTGTTATTCCCAAGCTTCATCTATAGGTTCTTTTTGTGACTACAGCTGATCTAGCAAAAACGGAGTAGCAAACTCGGACGGTCAATCATACTCATGCTGATGGTCATTGTCAATTACAACAAACATATAGGATGCAGAGTTATGTAAACTTAGCCCATTTTCACTGGCTCTAGATGATGCTTGCAAGCTATGCATGTTTCAGTTATCTTTTTTACTGACGCACGCTGTAGAGTTTTGCAGTTTTTTGCAAACAAAAGCATTGTCTTGCCCTACTGTGTAAAAAAATTTGTTGAGTAATAATAATTTGATAATTATTACCATTAATTTTTCCATTATTAAGCATAATCACGTGCTTCATTGGCCTTGCGGCTATTTTCATGACAAATTTGGTTTAGAAATTCTGTCAGATTCTCCTTGAAATTCTTAAAAGACCCTGGCAGGAGAAATTTGGAACAGTTGAATGGTAACCTAAGTAGCATGGATTTCCGAAAAAACTGACGCGCTTGGTCAAAGCAACAATGGATCGAGTGATGTGTCGTCCGAGTAACCCTTTCGAGTCTCTTTGAATCTTGGAGAAGGTTACGGCACAATCTTAAAAATAATGAATTTTACACGAGCTGTATTTGATAAAAGATTTAAATTTCCTGTCATGTAAATTAATAAATGATTGAATGATCTGTGAAAATAGATGCAAATCCAAAAGCTATGAGTGACACTTAAAAGTAAACACAATATGATGCCAAATACTGTCTTGTATGCAATACCAGCTTAATGCGAATTTAATTTTAAAGGCTTAAACACTTAAAATTACACGACCGTGAACTAAAATATAAATGCGCAGCTATTTTGTCTTCTATTGCCAGTTTAAAAGTTTTTTGTAGCACACAATTATGCAATGGCCGGCGTTGACAGCGCACGGCGCAGAACATCTTTGTTTTCCTCCGATGATAATTGCAGTTACAGTAGTGACAAGTATTATTTTATGATTATAACATTTAATATTCCCTTTTAAAAACAATTAACAGTTTTTCAGTAACAACATTTTTTAACACACACAGAAAAAAATAATTAATTTTAACAAGCGTGTAAAATATCCCCTCGTTTAAATCCAAGCTAAAGGAGGCGTGAACAACGAAATTGTTTGCAACTTTTCATGTGCCATACAACAATATTGGCAATCTTTCATACAACAGGCTGGATTCAGGCGTTATCTGGCTTAAATTTACATGAAATATCCCATTATATTCTGGCATTCCATTCAGCATTCCCTTTATGTGCATTAGATATCGCAGAAAATTCAATGTTTCTTTTTATCTGTGCAATTTATTTAGGCCTGCCTCCATGTTGATGATAGGAGAAATCTTTGTTGGACTGCTATTACACGGTGTTCAATAAGTTCGGATACACTTTCAAAATTTGTTAAAAAAATGAAAACATGTTTTTTTATTTTTTGGATTTATGTTATTGAAAGCTATGTTTACAAGGAACGTTTACAACATTTCTCTTGGAATGACCCCCCCTTTGTACTCCTTAACGAGCTTCAAACGTTTCTCGAACGTGTCGCAGGCGGCACGCACGGACTGCATGGGCATTTCGTCCCAGATTTTGAGAATTACCGTCTTGAAATGATCCAAAGTGCTGACCTTGTATTCGTTCAGCTTCGCCATCATATAGGACCAAACAAAAAAGTCGAGAGGATTCAAGTCCGGGGAGCTGGGAGGCCACAAAGTTTTGTCCAGAAAGTCGGTTAAATTGTCCCGACACCAGGCTTGAACCACATTTGCCGTGGGCTGGTTATGGGCTGGTGCACCGTCCTGCTGGAACACGTAGTGCTTCCATCGCCGTAGAGGCTTCGGAGACTGGGGGCAACAACCTTTTCCAAAACCTCACGTTTTGTAGTACGCCGCGTTGATTTTGACGTTTTTTTCAATAAACACCAAGGGTAGCTTACCACGTTTGCATACTGCCCCCAAACCATCACCGACGCGGCACTTTGGAACCGAGGGATGTTTATATTGGATTCAGGAATGCTGTCCCTCGATGGCGCCCACACCCGGTCATTTTGCACATCGTGCGGCTGCTGCAGCACGAACAGTTTCTCGTCCGAAAAAACAAACTCCTGACCAGCGTGCCGAGAGAGGATCCTCTTAGCTCGATCCAACCGCTTTTTGCTGGTAGCCTCCGAAACGCCATGGACCTTACGTTTTTTGTAAGGCCTGAAACCAAGGTCCTTGGTGAGTATGGTGTGAGCGGTTCCAATGGAAACGTTGAGATCTGCAGCCGTTTTCCGGATTGAGCGGTTCTTTTTGCGCCGAATTCGCTCCCTCACGATCTTGATGACCCGTGGCGTCCTCGCTGAACGCGGCCGACCGGATCTCGCACGGTCATTGGTCGAGGACGTTTCCCGGTATCGCCTGATGGTCGTGTAGACAAAGTTCCGCTTGACTCCATGCGATTTCAGAAGCCGGAATATATCGCCGGGTCGCTCACCGTTCAAAAAACGCTTAATTACGAAGTCCCGATACTCTTTCATCGCGCGTAACAAACGAACAACAACTAACAGAATGTCAACACCGCGCACAGTCGGTAGCGTATGAATGAAGCTAAAGCTGACACCAATACCAATGCAGAATATGTACATGGCGCATACCTACGCAATGATGAAAACTTGTATTCGAACTTATTGAACACCGTGTACATTGAAGGAGATTCTCTTGAAGAATGCATCAGTACAGTACAATTTCAACTGCTAGCTATTGTAATACTCAATTGATTTATAATTTTAAGATTCGTTCATGAAAAAGAAAATAAATTAATAAATTAAATCATTAAAAAATAAGTTTTGTGACTGGAATTTACACCATGGCATGTAAAACTACATGTTCCGTTATGGGTTCTTGTAAATTTGAAAGAGGACGTAGATTTATGTCTTGCAAGCCGCTTCGTTTAGGGGCATCTGAAAAGACCTAATTTTACATGAAATTGGCTAAGTGTGCAAGGTGATGGATTGCCGTGTTTGTTGTTTAACATTGCATTGGAGGGTGTGATTCGAAGAGCTAGAGGGAAGAGGGATAGACACGAGTGGCACGATCTTCAGGAAGTCTGTCCAACTATTTCGCTTCGCCGACGACGTTGATATTGTAGTACGTAACTTTGAGACGATGGCGAAAACGTACATCAGACTTAATCTGAAGCTGGTAGGATTGGGCTTGTGATTTATGCGTTGAAGAAAAAATACATGAAGAGAAAAGGCTCACGAGAAAAAAATATTAGCCTCCTAGCACGAGTTCAGATCAACGGTGATAAAATCGAAGTAGTAGACGAATTCGTGTATTTGGGCTCATTGGTGACTGCCGGTAACGACACAAGCAGAAAGATACAATGGCACGTTATGGCTAGCAATTGTGCCTACTTTGGACTTCGAAGGACGATAATTTCGAACAAAGTTCGCCGAACTACAAAGTTGACCATCTACAAGACATTAATTACCGGTCTAATCGGCAAGTAGAAGGCGACCTACGGACTCTCCGCAGACAGGGAGACTGGACCGATTACAATGGAGACAACTTCTGTGTACAGCAAAGGCCACATCGGCCTTGGTCTGAGTGGTATTTTTGACCGTTGTGTGCTACTTGGGTGTTTGGCATATACATATCTCAATTACTAACTGTGGAGGAGCTTCCAAGCACGCAAAACTCGTCGAAAAAAGCGTAATATTTTGTTAGAAGAGGCTTGTTCTAGGCTTTCATTAGTTTATTGATTGCTCATAATTCATTGATGCACTTCCACAGTATTTAATTTAGAGCTTCCGATGCTCTGGTACAATTTTTGATAATCATTCCCTATGCTCAAGGAATCCAGAAATTTTACTTGTAAAAAACCTACTGAAATAAGGGAGGAACGAAACAACAAATGCCCGGATAACTGAGAATTGTTTTTGATATTGTAAGAAATATTATATCAAATTTGATATTGCTTAATATTATATCAAACTATTTGCAGTTCATCAGGTTTTGAAACTGTAAAATATCGAGTGTAAACGAGTCTAAAAAATCAAAAAATTGCAGTTGAGTGCAAGATTGAGGAAAATTGACAGGTCCTCATTTAGTACAATGGAAAACGCGCAGCTGTTTAGAAAAACTGTACTACTGCTGGCTGGACGTTATTCCCGGTTTGGATTTTTTTGCAAAGGAAAATTTCTCGACTCATTGTACATTGGCATCGAAATACGTGAAAATGCGATGGTCAACTTAGTTTGGATTCCATATTGCCACTACGCGAAGTTAAACTTTCATTTTGTAATGATAATCTAACTGAAGTTTTGTTTTCAATTGTCTCGAAATTTCCTCTCCCATATTCATTCTGCAACTGTCAATTTTTAATCTGTGTGCAGAAGTTGATGGATGAACACGGTTCGACATATTCTCGTTCAGTACGCTGTTTATAACGATTGTAATTTCACTTTTCTCAGTTTGGATTGCTGACTCTGTTCTATTGCCACTGTGATCAATTTCCGTGACTTAAATTCTTCACCAAAAATTCATAAATATTGTTGATAAAGGTTGTACGGAATCAAATTGCACCACTTTTAAGTGGCTGGAATTAGTTCAATGTGTATTTGTTTACGCTATGTAAGCTTTACTAGCAGATGTGCAATCGTTGCGAAGATGGAGTCGGAAGAACAGCAGCGGCGCAAAGAAATTTTGCGCACGTACCTCGAAAATCCGGATCTTTCTCATCGTGCCATCAGCAGGAAGCTGGAAATGGTACATTCTACGGTGTCTCGTGTTTTAAATTGGTACCACGAACATTGGACCATCGATTGGAAAGAAAAAAAGGAGCAAAATGGATCTCCGTATAGTGTTATGGATCACAAGCGAGTAGTTCAAGCTTTCAAGAGAAATCCCAACCATTCAGTTCGAGATGTGGCGAAGAAACTGAATCTTACCAAAACTTTCGTGCAAGATGCGAAAAAACTTGAAGACATGTACAAAGTCCAAAAGGCGCCTAATCGCGATGAACGGCAGAATACGGTAGGTAAAGCACGTGCACGGAAGCTCTACACCCAGATGTTGACGAAACCACATTGCCTCATTAAAGATGAAGAGACGTATGTAAAAGTACACTTCCGGCAGCTTTCGGGAATCCAGTTTTTTACTGCTCGTCATAAGTTTGACGCCCCTGAAGACGTTAGAAAGCAAAAGCTGTCTTAGTTTGCCAAAAAATATATGATTTGGCAAGCAATTTGCTCGTGTGGAAAGCGGAGCACCACATTCGTGACAACTGGAATGGTCAATGGGCAGGTGTACCTAAAGGAATGCCTTCAAAAGCGTCTATTCCTCTTCTGAAGTCACACGATGGTCCAACGATTTTCTGGCCGGATTTAGCCTCGTGCCATTACTCGTGCTGAAGCATCTCAACTCTCCAAACGCACCGGAGCTGCCGCCAATTGAAAAGTACTAGATCATCATAAAGCAGGCACTTCGGAAGCATCCTAAGGAACTGCAATCGGAGGAAGATATGAAGAAAAAAATGGATTGCCACGCAAAAAAAAGTTGGTCCAAATGTTGTACAGGACCTTATGAGTAGTGTAAAGAAGAAGGTTCGTGCATTTGGATATGGAATTGAAATTAAATAAAACAAACATGGGAAAATATTCATAACATGTTTAATTTTAAGTTTGAAGACGATTGGTTGAACGGGCGAATTTTGCCGAATATTTTTGTGTGTCGCAATTTGATTCCGTACACCCTTTAGTTCCACATCCTAATCTTAAGAAGAAAGCAAACTTTCTATCTCATAAAACACATTTTGAAATTCAGAATGGCATACTTCAACACATTGATACCATGAAACTCTGAGAAGGTCGAGCCCGATCGGCTTGTCTGGTGCCGTTGAAATGCTCTGTTACTACTTTGCTATGAAAGATGAAACCACCCGATGACGTTTAAAACGTGTTTCATGCAAAACACAACAGTTCCAGTTAGGAATGAAGCAATATCCACTGAAATGCAACAGTTTAATATCGTTAAACATTTATTGCCATGCCAACAAGTGGGTATATCACGTCAAACGTCGCTTACCACGAACTACTGACCGTTAAAATGTTGTTGTTAATGGTATGTAGTTTATAACGCACATGTGGGTTGAAATGGTCTCGTGCGATTTTTTCCCGATTTCCCATTATTTCCAAAATTTGAATGTTAGCTCAAGTACTGAACTGTTACTGAACAAATTCACCAGAAGTTATTCAACCCAAGGGATGCAATAGCACCATCCTACCCTACTGGTTCTTATCTAATGACAACACACTTGTATACACAGGAAGGAATACGATCTGTTGATGTAGATCAAATACTACCCCAGATCGCAAATCTTACTAGGTCGATCACTTAACTGTCCAGCAGCAAGACGTCAACAAAACACAATTTCTATACATATAAAAAAAGAAGTATGAATCAGCAGCACAGCGAAGCTACTCTCCTGGTGGGCAAGCAAATTGCAACTGGTCCACAATTGCTGGCTGCTGTGCAGTTGCGGTATGTAAGAAATGCATGGATTGCGCAACACTTTCTCTGTTTACGGTTGCAATGGGATCAGCTGTAGATCGTCGACTTAACCGAAAGGTGCCGGCACTAAGTGGAGGCACTTAGTACGGCCCGACATACGGCTCACCTGTTTTCTTGGTGCTGCAAGAAATCGAAAGCAAACTTGTTAGATCTCGTTGTCGGAATGGGGCCGCTTGAAGTCATGTAATGGGTGACTAGTGGCACCTCAGACCGTAATGAATTGTAGTTAATTAGATTGTTCATGTTTACGCGCAGGTTATAAGTGTAAGGTCCAACGGTGCTCCGAGGATGGGAAGGGTGAAGACCTCCAGCTGGAACGGTCGAATGTGAACTGTTTTACGCCAATTCTGGTTACGTTGAGGTTTCGCCAAGTATAGGCAAACACACAAAACACGTGGATACTTGCGTGACTGGTGCAGGCAACTGACAGCAAAACCAACCGAGCGCATGGATTCAACTTTTGGAGGCCAACGGACTGGATTGGATGCGCTTGTTTTATTTGCGTTATATTTTTACGGTTTTTTTTGCCCACCCAATCGGCACCGAATAGCTACGAAATGGTTTTTTATCAGGTTCGTTTCGTTTCTTTCACTCATCAAGCGCGCTCACGGGCAATCAGCTGGCAGAAGCATGCAACTGGCTTTGTGGGATGTTGGGTTGGGTAGACTGCGGTATCCCCATGAAAAAAAAAGTAGCTACGCTCTATTGAAACCGCGTGGTGGAAGCTTCGTTTGCACATAAGTATTGCGCTCTTCGATCGCCTGCGCACTCGCGTCGATTAAGTGGAACAGTGAATGGGAAAACGAATTTTGCAAGAGTCTAAATAAAGGAAAACTGAGCTCGCACTACTTGCACTTTCGAACGAAACGTGTTTCTTTTGCTGTCATACATTACCGACTCAGTCGAGGAGTATGACAGTCATATGGTGGACAACTTGGGGCTTGGGGGCTCGTCACAAATTTGTTGTTCCGAATATGGAGCCGCTTGATGGAATGTAAAGTCACGTTTATTTAGAGGAAAAATTCTGAATCTTGCAGTGCACATGAGTTCTAGTGCCTTCTAGTGTTTAGTTTTTTTTTCTAGTGAGTTCTAGTGGATTCATAAACTTTTCAATCGAAAGACTTCAACCTATAAGCGACGAACTTCTAACGTTTTCAAAATTCTTGTATCAAATTTCCACCCAAACAGCAATTTCTGAAATTTGATTTTATACACAGAGCATGCAATTTCCACACTTCATTCCCTTTATGGTTCTATTATAGCTTGAACCATGCATCATGCATCCACATTGTTGCGATTGACGTATGTTCATTACTCTAATTGCCAATCGTATTTGTATGGAGCGTCGATCTCTCGCCGTACGTCGACGGCACAGCCATCGCGAAACCATCGACGATTATTAGTTACGAAATTGGCGATTCTTTTGCGAACTTACGCTTACGCTCGTGAGCTAAATAGAGACTGCGCGCGTAGCAAAACCATCATCGCAAGTACAGTTTACAGGCCGTTGCAGTGTAATTTCTTTGTTGTGTAAAATGATTGGTTCGAAGATTGGCCACCGCAGCGTAGCACCGTCAGATCTGGAGGCGGCCTCCCTGGCTGGCTACTGCCGGCTCAACGAAAGCGTTCAAATTGCGTTCACATTCGGATTGACGATAAAAATTAGACGTGTGAAATCTGCACAGATGAATGGAACCAATTACGCGCATTATTTATTGTTTGCAGATTCAGTGATTGTAGTAAACCAGAGTAAACCAGAGTAAACCAAAAAAGAAGAAAAAAAACCAAAAATGTCCCCGATTGCAATAAAATTATTGTCCAGCAGTTTCAAAATTCAACGTTCATTAGAGTTTGTATTAATTTATTTACAGCCTCAAGCTTTTCCTGGAGTTTGGAAAATTAAAAATATCGCATTGGTTACCAAAACGGACATGGTGCGGATGGTTTTGCAATATTTACGGTTTTACTTAACTGTATACGAACCCGGGGGTTTGCCACGGATTGTTATGCCATGGGTAATTACGAATTTAAGTCGCGATTAACGACGCTTCGTTGGAAATTAAGCGTACATTTTGCGAAACCGTTGCTGCTTTCTGTCGATCTTTCGTTAAAACAAAGAAAACCAAAATCTTCGATCTCACGTACCAATCAATCTTAGATACTGTGCACGTATGCACGACGGCTATTTTTAGTACACTTGTCAGCAGTACAACTCAGCGGACCTCCAGCGGTGCACCGAGATGTGTTACACTTCAATTAAGTTCAAGGTGAAATTTCGTCAAATAATTGAACACACTCTGCCTCGCGCTCCTCATGGTCGATAGAAAACGGGAAACTGCAAACCTCTCGCTTGACTTGTTGTAAGTCCGCACATAAGTTGTAGCTTGTGCACACAGATAAAAATAATTAATTTTAACAAGCGTTTAAAATATCCCCTCGTTTAAATCCAAGCTGAAGGAGGCGTAAACAACCAAATTGTTTGCAACTTTTCATATGCCATACAACAATATTGGAAATCTTTCATACAATAGGCTGGATTCAGGCGTTATCTGGCTTAAATTTACATGAAATACCCCATTATTTCCTGGCAAATCTAGCATTCCCTTTATGTGCATTAGATAACGCAGAATATTCAATGTTTCTTTTTATCTGTGCAGCTCTATCGTGAAATTGTTTCGGTAGGACACTCACACCTCTTCACTGCTATCTGATCGAATGAGCCTCGATGTGGGGTGGTTTGATAGTTCGTTAGGGGAAGATGGGGTCCGATTACCATATCAGGCAATACATTCATTCGCTCAGAACAAGCGTGGGATATTACACGCCTTCTGTTAAACATATGAATCATCCTCTACTTACCTTAACTATCCGGGTTTTATATATTGAATTTGACAGGAAAAAGAACAGCCGAACTAAGACAACAGATTTGGAAGAAGAAGAATTGCAACGCAATCCAAACATTTTACACAAGATATCGGAGATATTGATATTGGCGGTTGTCGACTGCTCAGTTCGTGGTGTTCTCACATGTGTGGCTTAAACAATAGTTTACTCACATAATCTCAAAGCACCAAAAATAAGATCGATAGTATTAATACAGTGGCAAGACAATTTTTATGATTTACACAGAAAAAAATATGAATTTTATCATACGCGTACAATTTCACCACAGGTTATAAGCAAGTAAAACAAGACATTGTTTGCAATCTTTGCAAACTGATCAAATTTTGGAGATATCTGGCTTAAATTTATAAGGAATCTGCCATGAATTTATGCCAAATGTAGCATACCATATATGTGCATTAGGTAACGCAGAAAGATATTCTTTTTTGTCAAATCGTGTACAAATACAGGGTGCTGCAATTATAAGCTATTTTATATTGATTTGATTGTTTTTTATTTAGAAGATGTGAAAGGCACAAAGCAAGAACGAATACCATTCAATATAATAAATGTGAAATATATATTATCACACGTTAAATTGAAGACGACTTGACCTCGCACAGTTTGAAATAAACATTTAATTCGCTGCATTATCCCATGTATATGTATGAAATGCTAGGTTTGGCTTAACATGATGGGTGATTTTATGTGAATTTAAATCATATATCACCTAAATCAGATCTTTTGTATGAAAAACTGCAAACAATTTTGCTCTTTATGCTTGCTTCCGTTTGCAATTGAACGAGGGAAAATGTTACGAGTCTGTTTTTTAATCAATTCCATTTATTTGTACGGGCTCAATGGAATTAACTTTACAGAGCCAAGGTTTCTATTTCAATTTACCGTGAATTCGGGGAAAATTGATCAGTGGGGTGAAAATTAACTCAGTGATGACCAACCAAAGCAAATAGAAGCCTAACTATACTAAAGCTGTTTTGTCTGGTATAGCATTTGAGTCAATGATTGCAATTAATTGGCTTTTAACTACCAAGATTTCGTTGAATAGTTCATTTTTTTTTATTTTTCTACCTGCATAATTTTTACACTTTAACTTTTTGAATAAAACTTTTTTCAAAAACGTAGATGGGAGTATTAAAAAATATGTAGGCATAACTAGTATTATTCTACTAATATCTGACTGTACATTGACCAGTAACAAGGATCAAAAATTGCAGGAAAATTAGCTTAGTTCAATTATTGAAAAAATAACAAAACACTTTTTATCACCAACCACCAAGACTACTTATAAAACGAAGAAAAACTACAAGTCTTTCAAACTAACATTTCAAATAACAATCCTACTGCCTTTTAGCCATTGTATAAATTTATGAGTGTTTTATTACTGCAAAAGGCATACAATTTGTTTAAAAGCAGCTTTCTATGGTGCGAAAGATGTGTCGTAATAATTTTACTTTACGTAGTTACTTATAACCTTTTCTAATAAAAGGTGAATTCTCAAACAGTATAGCTTTAAAAAATATTTGAAGAGGAACTCTATCCCTTCATAAACCATTTAGTAATTCAACAATAAAGCTCCTCCATATTTGTTTAACAGAGCCATGATAAAAATATTCCATAAGCACGCTTTATTATTATAAAAACCATAATTGGGCCATTTGGACTCTAACGAGCGCATAAAGCATTTACAGTAGTACTTTGCACTACATAAAGTTTATGATAAGATGCTCATCAATGTTGTCATAATACAATTAAACTATTTGCATAGCAACAACCTAAGAAAAGTGAAAAAAATGCACGACTAAGTGAAAAAATAAGCAAAACTCAATGAGCATTCTGACTAGTGATTTGCCAACTATCCATCAATTAAGGTCGTTTAAAAAACTACAACATCAGCCAGTCTCCCATCCAGATGGAACTATCTTGATCGCCTGGCATACGGCATTGCTTTCCCGTATTCTTTTGTATACAATTTCTTGGTCCTTATGATGGAGCTTGAGCTGCCAAATTTTTTATAGCCAAATATAAGCTAAACGGTCTTTCAGAAAGCAAATTAGCGTCGCAAAGAAACAGTTTTGCCTAAAAATTATTTTCATAAATACCATTTCAAAACATCATTTATCTATTGATGCTTTCATGAAAACAAAACAGCATTTTCAATAATGGTTCATGAAATATCACTGTTAATGCCGCTGCCATTTTCATTTCAATTTTAACGCATGTTATCTTAACGCATGGGCCAAATAAGCCAATCAATCAAGACAAATAAGCCTTGACCACAGTTTTATGAATGTCGTTTTATAGCTCCCTTGTAGGAATTCATAAAACTTTAAAAGTTACTTGTGTTGCCAAAACCATCCAGCTTTATTAAGTTTCGTTAAAGTTTAATAAAAGCTACTAGATATCAATTTGGTTTTATTATGGCAGTAAGTGGTGCCAAAACGTTTCAAATTTTAGTCAGGTTATGAGCACACGGCTTCTTTACAACGATCTTATAGTCGTTGTCTTCTAAAAATTCCTTTCACTTATATCAATGGTTTTATTTTGACTTTATGAACTCGTAAAATGCTGTTTTAGGACACATTCAAATTATCTTATTATGGTCAGTTGAAAAGCTTTTTTAAACCATATTGTCTCCAGTACATGCATTAAACGGCAAATTGGCATTGAAGAAAGTCGCCAAATGACCAAATATAGTTTTATAGTATGCCATTGCGAATATAAATTGGCTTTTTTTGTCAAACCGGTGATTGAAATATATCTCTGTGAATGTGGACAAGGTTACCAGGACGCCGAATCACATTATTTGGTCATATACTGAGCATCGTGGAGTCAGATCTGAGCTTTGTGATTCCCCTTCGGGCCTCATGGGTAGAACAATCAAATGAACCAGTTTCGAGATATTTTGGCTGTTCGTGATCAGGAGTTCATGAAACGCATTTACTGTGTGTTTGACTAACATCAAGCCTTAGATCAGGAAGCCTTTCTGTTTAACTTCTATGTTTAATAAAGGTTTTTTTCATCTGTGTTTGTGAGTGGAGCGTTTTAATTCTTTCTCTCTAAAATGTTCGAGTTAAAAGAAAACCAAAAGTTGTATAGTATTGTTTTTTTGACAATTTAGAATTTAAAAATAAATGGCTTATGTAAACCATACTTCAAATTCCCATCCATTAAGGTGTCAAAAAAACAATACTATACAACTTTTGGTTTCTTTTAACTTGAACATTTTTGAAAAACCTTGCTCTAAACGCGAATGAAAAAACCTTTATTAAACATGGGAAGTTAAACAAACTCTAAGGCGTGTTAGTCAAAACGCATAAATCGTTTCATGAACTCTGATCACGAACGGTAAATATCTCGAACTGGTTCGTTGATTACGCGAATCTGAAGCTTCAGATCTGACTCCCGCGATGCTCGATATGACAGGCTGTATGTGATCTGCGTCACATAATGACATATTTCAATCACGGTTGACAAAAGCCAATTCGCAGTAACACTATAAACTGTTTGGTCATTTGTGACTTTCTTCAATGCCATTTTCGTTTTGCTTCATGTGCTGGGAGAACAATATGAAGTTTAAAGCTTTTTCAACTTGTATAATAAGATGATCACAGATAAAACTGGCATTTTGAGTTCTCGTCAAAGATAAAACCGATGATATAAGTAAAGAGAGGAACTTTAGAAGACAACGACTATAAGATCGTTATGAAAGAAACTGTGTAACCTGACTAAAATTTGGAGGCATTTTAGCGCCGCCTGCCATGTATAAAACCAAATTGGCTGCTTTGGCAAGGTATGAAATAAGCTGGATGAGCTGGCAACACGAAGTAACTTTAAGTTTATGGGTTCTACAGAAGTGAATAAGGCGACGTTTCATGGAGCTGTAGTCCAGACTATTTGTCTTGGCCCGTACTGATATGTAACGTAGCGTTAAAGGTGGGAGTAATGTAATGTGATAGCCCGATATTTCATGAATGATGAAATGTATTATTTTCATGGCTCAGTAAATCGTGATATTTTGAAATGGCATTTAATAGTGAATTTTAGGCAAAACTGCGACTGTAATTTGCTTTCTGGAAGACCGTTTAGCAATATTTGAAAAAATTTGTAATCAACTCCATCTGTAAGGACGAAGTGTCTGGAATGCAGGCTGTGCCAATGCCAGACTGATGAATAATTCCATCTGGATGGTGGCGATGTTAGTTTTAGGCGACTATTGATGGATGGATTGGCCGATCCTTAGTCAGGAGATCTCGTTGGAACGCAACTGATTTTCGCTGATCGTGCATTTCCTTTTCTTTGGGTTGACCTTCAATGCAAGTTTGGTGTATTATGACTGGCAGTGATGAGCGTCTTATCATGGAAACATGTAAGTGCAAGTATACTGCTATGGAGATAGCATGCGCTCGTGGAAGTCCAGATGGCCCAATTTATGGTTTTATAATGTAAGAGCGTGTATGGAATATTTTATCGTAGCTTCTGTTAAACAGATATGGAGATATTGAATTACTAAATGAACATGAGGATAGGATTCTCTTCAATATTTTTAGCTTCTTTCTATTTGAGAATTCACCTTTTTATTAGAAGGTTATAAAAAAACTACGTAAAAACAAAATTGTACGTACATCTTTTCTTTCATGAAAGCTGCTTTAATGGAATTAGCAGCCTTTTGCAGTAATAAAACGCTCATGGAAATTTATACAGTAATACAAAGACATTAAATTGTTATTTGAAATGTGGATTTGAAAGACTTCTCTTCGTTTTATAAGTAGTCTTGAGTGGTGTGATAAAGTGTTTTATTTATTTTTCAATGAATTAGACTAGAAGCTAATTTTTTCCTGCAATTTTGATCGCTAGTACTTCAATCTTACAGTCAGATATTAATGGGAATATTACTAGTTATGCCGCATATTTTTGAAATACTCCATCTACGTTTTGAAAGAAGTTTTATTCAAAGTTAAGTGTAAAGATATGCAGATGAAAGATAAAGATAGACTATTCAACGAATCTTGTGAATTAAAAGCCAATTGAATTGCAATCGATGACTCAAATACCAGACAAAACAGCTTTTAATATAGTTAGGCTTCTATTTGCTTTGGTGTCATCCTTTATTGGGCCTGCCCCTTGTCCAATTTTCCCAGGTGTCGTGAAATGAAACCTTGGCTCTATAAGTTAATTCCATTGGTATCTGGAATTGATTAAAACAGACTCATGTATTTCCTCATTCAATTACCAGGCAGAAACAAATAAAAACAAGGTGATTTGCAGTTTTCATACAAAGATCCTGATTTAGGTGATATATGATTACAAATTCATAAAATCACCCATCATGTTAAGCCAAACCTAGCTGTTTCATACATATTACGTAAGGATAATACGTAATTAAATGTTTATTTTCAAACTGTGCGAAGACATCAGGGAATAAGATGTCTTCAATTTGGCAAATGTGATAATACATATTTTCATTTTATTATATTGAATGAGTATTCGTTCTTATATGCCTTTCGATAAAACAATCAAATCAATAAAATGGCTTATAATTGCAACTATATTTAATACGCGATTTGACAAAGAAAGAATGAAATCTTTCTGCGTTACTAATGCGCATATATGTATGCTACATTTGGCATAGGTTCGATTCCTTATAAAATTTAAAGCCAGATATCTCCAAGATTTGATCAGTTGCAAGATTGCAGGCAATGTATTTTACTGCTTATGGCTACGTGGTAGTAGCTGCATGTGATAAAGATTCATGTGCCAGTAATAAATCATAAGTGTCTTTATATATATTAACTACTATCGATCTTATTTTATTAACACAATGTAGATAAACTATTGTTTAAACCTGCATGTGGAGCACGCGAACTAGTGATCGTAACCCATATATCAATATCTCCGATATCTTATAATGAAATGTTTGGATTGCGTGCAGATAACAATATTGATCTAATATGATTCATTTATTCTGTAATTCATCTCGTAGAATGGTGGATAGAGGATGATTCATATGTTTGGCAGAAGATAATGATATCAGCTGATTCTGAGGCAGATGATGCTGTTATGATATGTGTCGGACACACATCTTCCTGGCAGACTATCAGACCGCCCCGCATGAATAAATTCGATCAGACAGCTTGTGAGAAGATAGTCTCTACCGAAACAATTTCACCGAACTGCGCAGATAAAGAGGCGTTGGATATTCTGCCATCACAATGCGCATGGGAATGCTAGATTTGCCGGGGGCAATGGGGTATTTCATGTAAACCGGAATAACATACGAATCAACTATTATGAAGATTTCAATATTGTTGTATGGCATATGAAAAGTTACCAGAGCAACTGATTTATTTACGCCTCCTTCGGATTTAAACGAGTTATTTTTAGGCAACTATTAAAATTAATTATTTTTATCTGTGTGCACAAGCTACAGCATATTCTTGGACTTACAACAAGTCAAGCGGAAGGACTGCAGTTTCCATCCTCTATCGACCATGAAGCGCGAGATGTCAGTGTGACTGACGAAATTTCACTTGTAGACAGTGAAGTGTAACATCTCGAACGCCACCGCTGGAAGAACAGGTACTGCTGACAGAGCAAAATAGCCGTCGATATACATGCAATCGTTGATATTATTGCAATGGATCAGATTTGGTTTTCTTCCCAACGAAGATCGGCAACGGCAACCGGTTTCACCAAGATATACCTTAATTTCAACTGAAGCGTTAATCACTGACTAAATGATTACCCAATGAAATATAACAATCCGTCGTAAAACCCCAGATTCTATACAGTCGAGCCATAGATATTACTGAGCCATCACCCATTAATCATTTTGGTAATGAAGTATTTTAATTTTCCAAACTCCCTTGGTTTATGTCATTATTACAGACTCCTATTAATTTGTTGGGCTAGCTGCTGGACAATGTAATTTTGCAATCGGGAGAGACATTTTTGGTACCCCCTGGTTTTTTGGTTGCTCTGGTTTCTCTGGTTTACTACAATCACTGAATTTACAGGCAACAAGCATTCGTCTGTGGAGACGTCTATTTATCATGAGGCCCAAACGCTCATCAGCTGAAATGGCCGGGAGCCTCAGATCTGACAGTGCTACGCTGCGGTGAATAGTCATTTACTGGCAAAGGAATACACTGCAACGAGCTGTAACTAGCTGCGATGGTTTTGCCTACGCGCGCAGTCTATTTAGCTTCACGAGCGTAATATAGCTTCGCAGAAATCGCCAGTTCATGTATAATCGTCTGGTTTCGCGATAACTGTACCACTGCGCGTAACGGCAGCTCCCTCCCAAATACGATTGGCAATTAAGTAATGAACATGCGTCAATCCTGGCTGAAGTAATGGATGCATGATACGTAGTTCAAACTATAATAGAACCATAGAAGATGAAGTGGAAATTATTAACTCTGTAATATAAATCCAGATTTCAGAATTGCTGTTTGGAATGAATTTGATACGGAATTTTGAGAAACGTTAAATTCGTCATGTATAGAGTGAAGTCTTCGATTAGAGAGTTTATGAATCCGCTGGAACTCGCTAGAAAGGCTAGGCACTAAGAACGCTGGAACTCATGTACCTTTAAAAAAAAATTCGGAATTTTCCTCCTCGTCGTGACATTCAAATCGAAACGCTCCATGTCGGAACGAGCGGGCGAATTTTGAGCAATCCCGCCATGACTGTCATGCTCCTCGACAGTCTATTATTATGGGCAGCAGAAGAAACGCGTTTCGTTCAGTACCGAAGTAGACAGCTCAGGCCTCGCACTATTTGGGCTCTTTGCGGAATTCGTTTTCCCATTCGCTGTTCCGACTGATGCGCGGAGCGTCGAAAGAGCGCAATATTGTGCAGGCGAAACTCCGCCGCGCCAGGCGTGGCTACTTTTTCATGTGAAGTGCCGCAGTCTACCCGGCATCCCGCAAGTGATTGCAGCTGATGAGTGAAACCTGATAAGACCGTAGCTGATTCGGTGCCGATTAGATGAACCATGAAATATAACGCCAAATGGCGCATCAATCAATCCCTTAAGCCCGTAAGCATCGGTTGATTTCGGTGCCTGCGCCAGTCATAATCCGTAACGCTGGTACTGCCTATGCTGGCCAGGAGCCTCAACGTAACCAGGAATGGCGTCATTTGATTCGCATTCGACCGTTCCAGCTGGAAGTCACCCATACAATATCCTCGGTGCAATTGGACCTTACGCGCCAACCTGCGCATCTGGAGCATGAACTGATCTAATTAACTGATTCGTGCGGTCTGGTGGATCGCCCGTTACGTAGGCTTCAAACGGCCCCGATCCATTTTGGCGGGTCAGCTGAGTTTGCTTTCATTTCTTGCGGCATGAAGACAGGTGGTACGTAATGTCGGGCCGCGCTAAAGTGCGCCGTAGTGCCGGCACCTTTCGTGAGTCGACGATCTGTGATCCCGTACGGCAAATGGAAACAGAGTGTTGCGCCGTCAGCCATTTCTTACATGCCGGCTGCACTGGCAGCCAGCGGTATGGACCGGTTGCAATCTGCCTTCGCCAGAATGCTTCGCTGTGCTGCTGATTCATACTTCTTTTGTATGTATGAAGTACGTGTTTGTTGACGTCTTGCTGCTTCTAGTTGAATGAAATTGATCGACCTGTAAGATTTGCGATCATATATTTGATCTGCATCAACGAATCGTATTCCTTCTATTGTATGCAGAATGTGTTGTCGTGGATGGAACCAGTAGATGGGATGGTAGCTGTGCGTCAGCGCTGGAGTTGAATGACTCTGGTGAATTTGTTCGGTAGTTCGATATGGCTAACGTTCAGGTACAGATATGGGAAGTCGGAGAAATCGCGCAATGCGTATAAACTGCATGCCGTGGCTGTAACATTTGAAGCGGTCGGTATTTGTGGACGACGTTCGATGTGATATGCCCGTAGCAATGTTTGGCGATATTAGGCTGTTGCATTTCGATGGATATTGCTCGTTCTAACGGGACTGTTGTGTTGCATGGAACGCGTTTCAATCCGTCATCGGATGGTTTCGTCATGGCAAAGTGGTAACCTTTTCAGCGGCGCCGAACAGCCGATCGAAATGGAGCAACTTCTCGAATTTTCATGTATCAATGTGTTAGTAATGCCATTCTGGAATTAAAAAGGTAATTTTTATGTGGAGAAAGTTTGCTTCTTCTTAAGATTGGGATGTGGACTTTAAGTGTTCGAATCAGAGTGCGACGCACACAAATATTCGGCTAAGACTTCTTGCATTCAACCAATCGTCTTCAACGAATTAGGCAATGTTATGAATATTTTTCATGTTCTTTTATTCAATTTCAATTCCATATCCCAATGCGCAGACCTTCTTCGTTACACTTCTCTGTAAGATCTGTACCGTGTGTAATCCATTTTCTTCATATCTTCCTCCGATTGCAGTTCTGGGATGCTTCCAGAATTAACACTTAGCTCATGATGATCTAGTACTTTCAATTGTATCTGCCAGTTGAGATGCTTCGGCACAGTAATGGCGCGAATTTCGTCAATGAAATCGTTAGTTGAACCATCGTGTGACCTCCGAAGTGGAAATTGAACGATTTTGGAGACGATGCTAGGTACGCCACAGATGCCGATGACGTTCACTGTGTCACCCAATGAGTGCTCCACCTTCGACACGAACAAATTAAATGCCATATCATATATTTTGGCAGGCTTTTGACGGCTTCATAACTCTGGCATTTCAGGGGCAAATCAATATGATGAGGCAGTAAGGCTGGGCCTAAACTGCCAAGTGTCTTGTATATGTATCATCATCCATAACGAACGATGGTTTCGTCAGCCTCTGGAGCTTCCGTGCGCGGCACCTACCGTGATGCCGCCGTTCATCTGATTAGACGCGCTGGACTGTACTGTGTAGTCCTTCGCATCATGCGAGACTGGTAACATTCGTTTCTTCGCCACGTAGTTCATGGCAGGCTTGAACTGCGCTGTTTGTGATCCTTAACGCTATGCCGAGGATCATTTTGCTACTTTCTTCCACGTCGATCAGTCAACGTTCATTAATCCGCAATTTAAAACGCGTGACACCGTAGATGCCATTTCAGCTTCTACTTGATGGCGCGATGGATCAGTTTAGGTACGTGCGCAGATGCTGTTCTTCCGACTCCGTCGCCTGGCTGACGTGCATCTGCTAATGCAGCGTAAACAGATACGCGATTGGCCTAAAGTTTCAGTAAATCGATACCCAGTAGTAAGTTACGAACTCTTTATCGGCGATATTTGTAGTGAAGAATTCAAGTCACGGAAATTGATCGCAGTAATCTGTCATTTTGGAGTCAACGATCAAACTTGAGAATGGTACAGGCTTGGCGTACTGGGCGAATATGTCGGGCCGTGTTCATCCATCAACTCTGCGCACAGATAAAGATTGACGGTTGGGAATGAATATGGGAGGAGGAATTTCGAGACAGTAGCTTGCTTCAGTTAGATTATCTGCAAGATGAACGTTTAACTTCGCGTGAGTGACGTATGGAGATCCAGATAAGTTGACCATCGCGACTCGATACTTGCATGGATCGAGGAAATTTTCCTTTGCAAAGATCCAGACCGGAATAACGTCAGTATCTGTCTAGTATCCTGGATTTTTTCTAGGCAGCTGCGCTGATTTTCCATTGGACACGTCATGGACCTGTCAATTTGCTCAATCTGCACTCAACTGCAATTTGTTGATTTTAGACTCGTTTACGCTCGATATTTTACAGTTTCAAGGCCTGATGAACTGCAAATGGACGTGTAATGTTAAGCAATATCAAATTTGATATATTATTTCTTGCAATATCAAAGGCAGTCCCATCGGGTGTCGAACGTTACTATTGTTTCGTTTCTCCCTTTATTTCAGGTTTGATAGAATTTCTTGATTCCTTGAGCATGGGAGAATGATTATCAAGGATGTGCCAGGTATCGAGAGCTCTGGAAGTCAAATGCTGTGGAGTAAATCAGTAATTATGAACTGATCAATGACTGAAGCTGAAGCTGGAACAGAATCTAACAAATGTGCCTGCTCGACGAGCTGGAAACTCATCCACAGTTATTAATTGGATAATGTAATATGCCAGAACGCCCAGGTACAACGCACAAGCAGTCAAATACCACTCGAACCCAGGCCGATGCGGCCTTTGCTGTACGCGAAGTTGTCTCTGTGTAATCGGTCAGCCTCCCTGTCTGCGGAATCCATGTAAGTCATCTACGCCGATGGAACCGGTAATTAATGTCTTGTAGATGGTCAGCTTTATAGTTCGACTGGCACTGTTCGATCAACGTCCTTCGAAGAGTCAAATTAGATCACAATTAACAGCCACCGTATCTTTCTGCTGATGATGGGCCACCATCTGATCACCAATGAGCCCAGATACGCAATTCGTCTACTACTCGTTACTATGGCCGTCGATCTGAGCTCGTGGTGGGAGGCAATATATTACATTGAGGCTTTTCTCTTCTGCCGTAACGATTTTTCTTCCGATGAAAAGATCTGAATTTGATCTACCGGATTCAGATTGGAATCTGATGTGCGTTTTTTTCATAAATCGTCTCAAAGTTGATGGCTGCAATACCGGCGTCGTCGGCAGGCAGATGGATGGACAGAGATCGTGCCGCTCGTGTCCCCTCTGGCTCTTCGAATCACGCCCTCCAGTACTGATGTTAAACAGGCGCAACGATCAAATCGCCTTCCCAGCGGAACAAATGTAAATTAGGTCTTTTCAGATGTAACAAGTATGGCGTACTGCCAGACATCCGTCCTCTTTAGGTTGCAGGCCAGCGGCAGAACGTAGCCAGTTTATGCCAATGATGTTGAGATTCAGTCACTAAGGCTTGTTTTGTTAATGATTTGAATTTAATTGAACAATTTCCTTTCATGGTGAATCTTAAAGGTATAATTTATTAGTGTTACAATGGCCCCAGCGTGAGCCAGCTCCTTATACATTCTCATCAGAGTCTGCTTCAATAATGGCCGATCCATTTGTTTCTATCATCGGCATGGGCAGGCCTGCGCGGATGAAACGTGAATTTTCTGCGTTATCTAATGCGCATGAAGAAGATGCTAGATTTGCCGGAATATCGTAGGATATTTCATGTAAGTAAGCCGAATAACGCAACCTGTTATATAATTGCCAATATTAACATGGGTACAGGCAATTTCGTTATTCCACGCCTCATACAACAGATTTAAACAGTATTTTACGCTGTTAAAATTAATTATTTTCTGTGTAATGATAAAATGTTATTACTGAAAAAATGTTAATTATTTTAAAGGAGATATTAAAATGTTATAATCATAAAATAATACTGTCACCTATAACTGCAATTATCATCGAACAAAGATGATACTATCAACGCCGTATTACACAATTGTATTAACTTCAAACTTAAACTGGCAATAGAAAGACAGGAAATGAAGCATTTATAACGGATTCGCGATAAATGTAATTTAAGTGGCCCAACCTTTAAATTCGCATTAAGCTATTGCATACCAAAGACATTATTTAACTGTCGCGTTGCACAAGTGTCACTCATAGCTTTGGATTTGCATCTATTTTCACGAGATCATTCAATCATTTATTAATTTACATGACAGGAAATTCAAATCTTTATCAAATACGAAATAAATGTAAAGTGTGTACAGATTATGCCGTAACCTTCTCAAGATGAGACTCAGAAAGGTACTCAGACGACACTCGATCAGTAATTGCTGACCAAACGCGTAGGAAGTTCCACCATTCAATATTCCAATTTCTCCTGCCAAGTCTACAATTTCAGGAGAATCTGACAGGTACAAATTTAATCATGAAACAACCGCAAGACAATGAAACGCATGTTCTCTTAATAATGGGAAAATTAATGTAATAATTATCAAATTATTATTAGCACTCAGTAGGTCCCCCTTGGCGAACAGACAATGCTGACTGCAAATGTCTACGCGTGCGCCCGTAAAAATGATAGCTGAGCATGCATGAAACTGAGCACATCATCTAGGCCAGTGAAAATGGGCTGGACAACTCTGCATCCTTATATGTTTGTTGTAATTAACGGTGACCCTCGGCATGGTATCCCACAACACTCCGTTTTGCCCAGATCAGCTGTAGTCACAAAGAACCTATAGATGAAGCGGGAATGGCTTACTGCATCCTCAATGTAAATCGGCCGGCTCAGTCCAGATGCGTAATAAATGCGTCGTAGACATACGTTGACCAGTTTCTGATTTGAACCGATTTGCTACCAATAGTAAGAATTAGCCGCTGAAATGATTTTAACCAATGAAACCAAATTATATTCATACTGACAGTAATGAGAGAAATTTGTTTATTTAAAGATAAAACAAGTGGGATGGATTAATGGGATTTTCATTGAAAATAAGACGATTTAACAATGCTTCAGACCCACTTGGACAACTAAACCCAGAGAAGCGTCACTCCTTTCAAATGTGATGAAATTAGTTAAAATTTTTTTGAAGGCAAGTTAGATACAAGCAACTCCTGACAGCATTGACATATAAACCAACGTAAGGATGCTGTTGGAATCAGGAACAGCATAAAGTATTAATTAAGTAATTTCGAAGACAATTTCATTCTACTATTTACTATCAAGACTAATACCTGCATCTGAAAGTTTAAAGTACGTATTAATGTACTATTGAAGGATTTTGTGAGGAGAGACGTCAGAGCGGGTTTAGTACCTTCTGGCTGCTTACCTCTGTATTTCCTTTGGCTCGTATTTTGTTTCAAACGGAAACTGGTGCTTTACCCAATGATTTCATAATCTTCAATCCACTAGACCAATCATAATGATAGTCATGGAATATAATTTGAAGTAACCTCCAGAACAGATGTATTCAAATGTAGCAGACACAGATCAACAGGCAATCAAATGCCGCACAGTGCCTGGCAAGATGCCGTGATCAGATTTGATGGTATTCTGAAAGTTCAGCCTTCTACTAGTGCTTAATTTTGAACCAAACAGGTTTGTTATCCTTCAAGCGTAATATTATTGAGTATGAGTTAAAGTTGTGCCAAACGCTCGCGAATGTCAGCATGGAAATGTTAATATATTAATTTAATTTGCAGTCAAATCACTATCTGTACATTCATCAACATCAGTTGAATAAATCATCGTCGAATCCAGGCAAACGTCTTGATCGGAATAATTGCCACCCATGGCAGGCCCCGCATGATTAATTGCAACGAAGCGACAATAACCTGTAGTGTTGCACGTATTGCTGGAGCAATCAATGTATAAATCACCCTTGAACACGCCAGTATCGCAGATGGAGCAACAAAATTAAAGAGACGCTATCGTATCATCCAGTCAGTTCAACCAGCTCCCGTGCGAGACAGCCATAATTGAAAACGATCAAAACTGAATCGACTGTGGAGCGGTCTTCACGCATATGGATTGAAATACTGTGTTACGTTTCCTTTTTGGCAGCTGCGCTGTCGGCACTGACAGTCGGTCAATCATGTTGTAATACACGCGTTGCTATCTGCAAATCAAGTGTGAGAAAGGTCATCAGTAATTGACCCGTCTGGGCCAACGAACTGATTGTTGATATCAGAGCGCAGATAAAGAGCAATCGTCCCTTCTATTGAGTGAAACATGCACTACGCTGTAATGCAATATCGGCAGCGCATCATGCGAATGTGCGTGCATGATGAAATTCATCGCTCAGGCCCTTATGCATATAGCGCGGATCACACCCATGGAAACAGGTAATTTTCCATCGCCTCGACATTCGCAACACAACAAGACAGAAAATTGAAGATAATCATTATATTAGTAGTTATGTAGTTGTCGCATGAATATGTGTTTAT
Source organism: Aedes japonicus (assembly GCA_034211315.2). Taxonomy (NCBI): domain Eukaryota; kingdom Metazoa; phylum Arthropoda; class Insecta; order Diptera; family Culicidae; genus Aedes; species Aedes japonicus. The sequence goes on from JASCZW010011777.1 coordinate 30,687, forward strand.
TCATTATTTTAATGTAACAGGCCAGACCCGGTTGTTGTAATAAAATGGCAAGAATGGCCTTTATGGTGAACGTACCTCCTTGAGGTGATTGAAGGCATTCATCAGTCCGGCTCGGATGCGGTACGCATTGCGCCGCAGCTGAAACAGCTGGCT
>JASCZW010011778.1:0-30859 GCA_034211315.2 Aedes japonicus
TGAATTTGTTTATTCTTCTACAAGCTACCGTCAAATACAGACCTACTTCCAGTTAACTGTGCATCATTTCTATTAACAAGATACGTAAAGTTAGCTACAGCGCCGCCCTGGAGGTGAAGTTATGAACTACGAGACTGTCACTGCAAGATGGCCTAAGTTTCATAGAAACAACTTTGCCCTCTTTGCTACGCCTCTGTCATCCCTCCCAGCAGAAAGCCGAGAGTCACAATAAATATGCTCGTAGTTATTGTGATCATGATTATGGGATTTTATTTCTTCCATTAGAGTCGAGTCATTTGTTTTTCAACGAAGCAGACCAAATCACCCTCACTACGTGTACATACATTCACACACCGCCTGTCGAATAGGACAAGCTCGATGATATGGCCGGAGTCAGGCTAGATTCCGGCTTGATGGGCACATCATTAGCGCACTGGAAGCTTATCTTAAGACGGAAGGGAAGCAAAAGCCAGTGAAACACATCATTAGATGAGGATGCAGTGTGATTGATAAAAATCGCTCAGGAGGGATGATCCAAATGGCATCAAACTTCGATTAAATTCATTTTTTCTCTCCTCTCCGGCTGCAATTCGTGAAAATGTGAACCCATAAATCAACCAGCCAACCAAGTGGTGCACCTCTTCATTGAGACAAACGACGTTCGGTTCCGCGAGCATCAGCTTTCGCTGACGTCGGACTCTTGCTCGCCCTTATCGTCCTCATCGTCGTATGTTGTTCCGCTGTTGCATATGAAATATGTTCCGACTGGTCCGATCTGGACATCTGCAAAAAAAGCGCCACCCTGACACTGAATATCACACACTCCAGCAGCAGCATCATTCACACACTGCATTCATATCGAGCAGCCAGAAGAATGACATAAATAAAGAAGAACGGCGATTTAAAAATAACCATCATAATGCATAAATCATGAAGCCTCCCACCATCGTCGGGGCGAAATTCCTGTCCTCGATAGACGGGAAACAAAGGCAAACAATCGGTGCATTTTCGCCGAGGGTTCACGATCCGGTTCGGTTCCGGGGCTAATTAAATTGGACAGATTTTTAAATTATACTAATTGAAACGAGAGACGGGATTGCGGCTGGAGAGGGGGACTCGGGGATCCCAGACAATTGGCATCTATTTTAAAAATCGATGTGTTCGTTCGGCGGTGGGTGAGAGCATACTCTGGCATCATCGGGTAATGTGACAATCGAATTGAAATCGGGGACAATATGGAAATTTAATGGGTCCTGTCACCTTGCCACATACTCGCGCATGTTCGCATCATCGTGTGGAAGGAGACCAGGTTCAATTCGGATCGATGGTGCAATTTTAATGCAGCTTTTGAGCTGTCATTGAAGCAGGTGGAATGGAACTTTTTTTTTCCGGTTTATTAGTAAAATGAAATTTGTTTCAAGCTTAAAATATGACGAATGTTAAACTTCAACTCTCGCTTCTCCATCATTCAACTCGGGAGCTCATTTCTCAAATTCCTTCGCACTTGACAGTCAGTCAAGGAAGCAACCCAAGGAAAAACCCTACGAAACAGAAACTTGCATTTTTCTTCAATAATTGAGCAATGGCAGAGCTGTCGTCCACTATCCAAAACCTTTCGTGCTCAAGCACCAACCTCCTCCCACTTGCCCCCCCCTCTCCCTCTTACCCAAGACAATCTGAGAAAAGGGCAACTCTTTCGCTTCGCTTTTCATGTTCCTCATGTCACTTCAGCAGAGGACTTAAAACACACAAAACTACACGGAACTACACTTCTGCCGTTGGTCCCCACTACCCCCTCTCAAAGACCCGCACGGAATGATGAAGTTTCGGAAACTTTTTCCCACCCCTCTCCCAGCCAGGCAAGCAGACCAACACCAAGCAGAAGGCAAATGCTATTAACTTATTGCTACATGAATTTCTTATACACCTGATTGTTCCCTTTTCGCCAGTTGATTATTCAACCAGCTAGAAGAAGACTCTTGTCCGTTGTTCCTCCCGTTCCCAGTGGAGCGGTTTCTTTCTCTCCTTCTTTTCGCTTTGCCCTGCGCCAAGAAGCAGCCAGTTGGAAAGTGTCACTTCTCAGCCTCGGGAACGGAAGATCGATCGATCGGAGACTTTTTTCTGTGGGTGGGAAAGGGGGGCTGGCAGGCAGTGGTCGGACTTGATGTCAGATGTTGACTTTCACGCGACCGTCCATCCAAAGCTGGAAAAAAAACGTGATGCGAAATGTGAACAATGACATTAGTTTAGAACCGAACAGGAAATTATCAGCTCCGGTGGACAGTATTCGATGGAGCTTGATGTATATATCCGAGAACTTCGGAGTTGTTGGTTGGGAGCCCGATTGACGAATGGGTTGTTCAAGGGTTTCGAAAGCAGAAGATCCGGTTGACTATTGATGTGCATTTTGAACTAGCAGTAAAACTTCAAGTTCACAGATTTTGGGAAATCTGATGCCTAGGAGTTGTAACACGTTATAATAATTGAAACTGAAGTCTGGCCTCTTTTTAAACTACAATTATGAGACGATCTTTGGTTTCACACAGTTCAAATATCATTGCCTACTTTTACTGAATTGTATGTCTACAATAGGAATGGGCAATGTCGATGCGACATTGACAAAATCGATATTGTTATCTGATGATTTTTTCATCTGATCTTTTCTGTTCGATGATCGATGATAACATCGATTTTTAAAGATGAAATCGATGTTCTATTAATTTGAGATTTTTCCACATTACTGAACGCAAAAGTTGATCGATATCGATCAACCCTTGCAAAGAAGAATATGAATAGCGCCTAACGGTGTTTTCAATATGTTGACATTTTTCTCTTAGTTCATCGCCCAACCTGATTGACCTTTATTTACCGTTTATTCACGCACAGACTTACAGTTGTTCGTAGCATTTTTCATAGAAGCGAAAAACAAAATGAACAAATGAACAAATGAACATTTAAGACATTTTCCTGCACGAGTCTAGGTGGATTATGTATATACATACTATGCGAAAACTTGTCAACACATGCCAAAGATATATTGCAAAGTGGGATGGCTATGCTCTGTCGTATAAAATCAAATTACCAAAAATCAAAAATAATTTTGTTTCAATATAGATTTTCAGCTGGATGTCATTTTTAAAATTGTATTAATTTTACTTTTGTTCAATTTTTTTTTTCTTGTGCTGGTATGTTGATCCTCTGGTTCTTATGTTAACAAGCCATTCAATAGATCATTGCACGATGCAGTCATCAATGCAGTTTTGACAGTTTACAAAGCTTGTTTACGTGGACTTAGAATAATTTCGGTAAGATCGATTTGAGATTTGGTGCTCTAAATTTATTGCGATTGAGGAAAAATTGCAGGAAAACAGACACCAGTGCTCATTTTTACATCATTTTCTGAATGTAATCGTACGGAATCTGGAAAGAGCCAATGAAAAATTTCGTCTGACGGTTAAAATTCTAATACCTTGTGAACAAGCTCCCTGAACTATCAAAAAGTCAGGTTAATACATTCGGTGCAATAATCTATCAGTCCGTTGGATAATTTAAAAAAATTTGGCTGTGTTCTGGAAATTAGTTTTGCTCGAAACGGGTTTTAATTTTCCTATCGATTGCTTGTTATAATGATTTTTAAAGAAAAGGTTCATAAGCTTCGGTTTTTGAGAAGAGCTTGTAAACTTGTTCTTGAATAATTCCTTAACAAAGATTATTGCATTTTGTTTAACGATAGGCCTTTTACATAAAAATAAAAAGGAACAAGGAATGTTCCAGTATCCACCACTTATTTCTAGAATATAAATTTAATTTAAAAAATCGTTTTTTTCGAATCGATTATTTACTTCAATATAATTGTGGATCGTTATTTTGTATTTAAAAAAATCGATGTGGCTGCATCGATTTTATTTTTCAAAATGCCCATTCTTGTGCACGCCCCAAAAAAAAGAGTTTTACTGTGAGCCATGTTTACAAGCGTCCTGTGAGAGTGAGTGAGACAACACCAAAACGCAGCGGACAGTAAAAGTCAAAAAGACAAAACAATTATAGCAGCGTGCACAGGCTCAAAGTTGATAAACTTCGCTCAACACTCACCGAAATTTATTTATTTTATTTGTCGTCAATCAGTAGTAGACCGTTTTGTTACAATGATATTTACAATTTTATGTTACACTTCTTAAATATATAGTATGTCTTAAAAAACTAACATATCAGGTTTATATTTTAAATGTTTAGGTTATCTAATTGCATTGAAGTATTGCATCAATTTTGTTTTAGTCATAGTGAAGTCAACATTTTCTCCGTGCTTATTGTACGTTGCCATCATCTGATTAAGAGGCCCAAATTTGGCGTAATTTGTGCGATGATGGCTTGTAGTGAATATATTTCTATTTCGTAATTGCCGGGACGGAATGTAAAAATTAAGTTTTGCCAACAGTTCTACTGAGTCAACGCGTTGCGCAACAATATCATTTACGAATGAAACTAATGCAAATTCACGGCGCTCTTTTAATGATCGGATGCTGATTAGCATACAGCGTGCTTCATAAGATGGAAGAGGTAACCTTGTCCAACCTAATTTACGAAGGGCAAATAGTAAATCTGCTTCTGCCAATTCTATTCGTTCTTCTTGTATGACTGAAAAGGGTGACCAAACTACGCTACAATATTCCAGTATTGACCTACATATGCAATGTACAATGTTTTTATTTTGTACGGGTCATAAAAATTGTAACAAAAACGTTTTATAAATCCAAGCATATTATTTGCTCTGTTGATGATAGTATTGTAATGTTCAATGAATGTAAGTTCCAAGATAACTCCTAAGTCCCTTACTCTTTTACACTTTTCAACTGGCTGATTCCCTAAATTAATAGTTACGTCTAGGGTGCTTCGTTTCCTACTAAAAGTAATCGAATTACATTTTTTTAGGTTTAGCTGTAAAAGACTTTTGTTACACCAGACATAAACTTCCGATATTCGTAAGATTGCATTACAATTTTTGTCGCAAGAAATCAGTAGAAGATTCACTAATTTGCCTTATCTATCTATCTATATATCTTCTATCTCCTTATATCTACCTATCTATCTATCTATCTATCTATCTATCTATCTATCTATCAATCAATAGATGAATCTTACAGGGTTTGAGCTGTTTAGTGGAATGCCTGTAACTAGAAATAAGAAGAAACAATAGTATTTTCCATTTAATTCCAACTACCTTTGCATATCTTCGACAGATACGCGTATTTCGTCTACAATGTGCAGACTTCTTCAGTGTCTCGTACTAATAACTCGACTAATAACTCAGTCGAGTTATTAGTACGAGACTCTGAAGAAGTCTGTCGAAGTCTGTATCTGTCGAAGATAAGCAAAGGTAGTTGGAATTAAATGGAGAATAGTAATTTTTCTTCTAATTTCTAGTTATCTAAAGATATAAAAATGAAATAGTGTCCTTTCGTGACAGCATAACTCCCGAACGACACGATGGATTTACTTGATCTATTTTTTGTGTGGTTCGTCTTGGTTCTCAACAGGTTCAAATAAAGAAAAATATTAGAAAAAAATACTTGTAGATGAAAAAAAATCATAAAAACCAAATTAATATTCTGTATGCGATTTTTTTTTTTTTTTATTAGAGAGGCTTTAATTTTTTTAAATTCATTCGCCTCTAGTATGGGAATATCATAATATGCTAGAGAACAAGACCATCTCTCGATTTGTTAAGGAGGAACCGTTGAAAACTATTGTAATGGCGTCGTAATTAACAAAAAAAAAGAACGAGAGCGGAGTGAATCTCTGATTGTTACTTAGGAATATACAAAAGTGATAATACACTAGAGTCGATTATTTCACAATTAATTGAACAGTCGACTGAACGAGGTTTTCGGAATTTGACGTGGTTTGCAGAAAAAAATACACAGTTTTCGTTATTCACGCAAGTAGATACCGTTCGCTCAAATTTGGTGAAAAACCTAGCTTTTAACGCTTTTACGAAGTTTTCGTAGAGTACGGGCTTTTACGTGGATTTAGGAATGACTCGTTTTTTTTTTAATATTTTTTTATATCGCACTCATTCCTATGTAAAAAGTAACCTCAGTGAAAACGATTTATAGCGTGTAGGATGCACGCATAAACCTGAAACGGTAGTATTTGTGACACCTCGCAGCGAGTTGTAAATTTTGGATCAACAATAGAATAAAGGGTGATACGGTCAAAATTGTCAATATCAACTTGACGTATTTCTTTCAATTTTGCATTTAAAAAAACTGAACACCCCTCATTTTGAAGATGTGTGTGTGTAGAATGTTGCTTCTATTTTGATTTTGGAATTCACTCTTCAGTTGTCAAAATGCCGTCCAAGCAAGAAGAGCAGCGTATCAAAATTTTGCTCGCGCATCGCGAAAATCCGAGCTACTCGGCACGCAAAGTTGGTAAAATCGCTAAAAGTTGCCAAATCAACCGTTACAAATGTAATTAAAGTGTTTGGGGAGCGTTTGTCGACAGCCAGGAAGTCTGGATCGGGGGAAATCGAAAACCGGAAGCCGCTGAGACGACAAAGAGAGTTGCCGGTAGTTTCAAGCGAAACCCTAACCTATCTCTCCGAGATGCCGCAAATAAGCTGGGTGTATCGTCTACAACCGTGCATCGAGCCAAAAAACGAGCCGGACTATCGACTTACAAGAAGGTAGTGACTCCAAATCGCGATGATAAACATAATACGACGGCCAAAGCGCGATCCCGGAGGCTGTACACGACGATGCTGACGAAGTTTGACTGCGTTGTAATGGACGACGAAACCTACGTCAAAGCCGACTGCAAGCAGCTTCCGGGACAGGAGTTTTATACGGCAAAAGGAAGGGAAAGGTAGCAGATATTTTCAAGCACACGAAACTGTCAAAGTTCGCAAAGAAGCGATCTGGTTTGGCAAGCCATCTGTACCTGTGGCTTGAAAAGCAGCATTTTCATTGCTTCGAGGACTGTCAAGCCAAGAAATTTACGTGAAAGAGTGTTTTAATAAACGTCTGCTGCCTTTCCTGAAGAAACACGGTTGTTCCGTACTGTTTTGGCCGGATTTGGCATCTTGCCATTACGGTAAAAAAGGCCATGGAGTGGTACGCCGCCAACAACGTGCAGGTGGTTCCCAAGGACAAGAACCTCCCAACACGCCAGAGCTCCGCCCAATTGAGAAATACTGGGCTATTGTCAAGCGGAATCTAAAGAAGACCAAAAAAGCTGCTAATGACGAGCAGCAGCTCACAGGCAAACTGGCTTTCTGCGGCAAAGAAAGGTGGACAAGGTGGCTGTACAAAATCTGATGGCAGGGGTCAAGCGTAAGGCCCGGCAATTCGGATTTGGAAAAGCGGAAGCCTAACTGAATATTTTTCCTGAATTTTATACTAATTGAACTTGAAAAAGAAATTTAATTTGATTTTTTAAATAAACGATTTCACCCATTTACACGCGTTTTCCCTTGACCAAATTTTGACCGTATCACCCTTTAGAATAGCGCCTATCATCATCTGCAAACAAACAATTCTGAGCCCTTTCTCTCTTAAACCATAGGCCACCCACGCAAGCCAATACCATAGTCATGTACGGGGAAGTTTACCCTACACGATGATGCTATAGGTCTGCGTTTAGAATCTATGTGAGAAAAATGGCACAGAAGTGTATGTTTACAAATGTTGATAGGCCCTATTCTATTGTTGGTCGAGAATTGGAGTGAAGGTCAATGGGAAGTGAAGGTATTAGTTTATGTCTTCTGTATTGAACTGACAGATGGGAATTTGAGATTGAGTTTATTGGTTTTGGGTTGTCTGTTGTGATCGGTGCACAGGTGAAGATATTTAATAGTTTGTGTCGATACTTTGTTCCGCCATTTTTTTGAGGTATGTTTCAAACTTCGGCGGTGAACAGCTGTTCGATGGCACGAGTGATCGAGTGAGTGAAGAAAGGGAAAAAAAACAAGAAAAAAATGATATTCGATCGTGATTGATTGGGTGTTTGCCATATGCATCGTATGAAATTGATGTCGGTTTTGTTCGCGGGTGGACCGCGTTATCTATTGTGTCGGTTATTTATTGTGCGAATCCGCGAGCGGTGCTTTGTTGCGAAGTTCAACGTTCGTAGCGCAGTATCTATGGTACATATGATGTATTTTATGAAACGAGAAGAACAATAAAACAGCCGGTAACGTGTGTCAATAATTAATAACCAAAATCGTGTGTGATTGTGGGAAGTGAAAATATGGTCTGCCGCTGGCATTTATTGTTTGGTGGCGTGAGTGCGTGTTTGATGCTTTGTTGTGAACTGCCTTTACTATCGGGCATAGCTCGGTATCTATTTATTTTTTTTTGGAAGAAGTTGTGTGCGCTCTCAATCTGAATAAGCCGCTTGGTACACAAGGAGTGTTCGTTCTGTTGTTTGCGGAAAAGTTTTGATGTCATTATATGGAACGGTTTCAGTGAGAAACTGAACGGACGCCTGCGGAGTTGGGTACAGGCGACTCGTGCGGTAGTTAGTGCTCTCAGGGACATTGAGCAAGACAGTTTATTGTTACCCATTGTATTTATATGAATAAAATCTATTTTTAATAGTTTTGCGTCGACCATCAGTTTAATTGGTTGAATCGGCTGTATCGTCACTTCGTTCTGCAATATTTTGTTATCGGACGTAGCGTTTTGCCTAATGTTTCGGTTGCCTATTGTTCGCTGCGCGAGTGATCGAGTGAGCATGAAAAGTCGTGGTTCACCGGGTAAGATGGATCGGTGGTGAATACATAATTAATTGTGATCCAAATTATTCGTTCGTCATGCTCGTCGAGCCACCCTATCTTGGAACAAATAAACCAACGTCCATTTTTAAGTGACTACACTGGCATCTGTTGGTGTAGATCGGTCCAAGCTGGCTCTCAAGCGTTGAGATGAATTGACTTGTTTTCCTAATGAAAAACCACAATCACACTTTGTGAGTGGCCCCAATAGACCCAACTTACTGTTGTTTTAAATCGGTTCAAATCGGATTTCGGTACTAATTTTCAAATTGACAGCTTATCGTTTATCAAAACGAACCCTACTGCAACCCAATCCTGTTATCCAAAATCCCAGTGATTTCTCGTAGAAATGCAGAGGTGTTCTCGGCTTCCAATAAAGCGAGTATCACGTCAACATATTCCGACCCTTTCCTTACTTGACCTACATTCAGGCGGGGCCGGCGCAGGTATCACCAGTTTTTACACATTGAAGATGTTTGTTAGTCCCTCGCATCATCTGTTGGTTCTCTGTGTAGTTACAGCTGATCTGGCAATAACGGAGTAGCAACCTTGGGCAGTCAATCATGCTCATGCTCTGTGTTGAACTGACAGATGGGTTATTACATTGTTACTCACATTAAATAGCATCGTTCGTCGTGTAATTATTAGAGCATCAGGAAGGTGAAAACGATGATAATACTAGAAATTAAAAAGACACTAATTAAGTTGCGATTTCAGTTAATTTCAATTAGTAAAGTTGCAAAATTCCTCCAACTAGACGGAATATTATTGGTCTTGGCAGCCGCACGGCTGCTAGCTTAGCAAATTCTCGAATGATACAAAGCAACGATCAGCGTGAAACTTAAACTGAACTGGATCGACAACAGATCTCGTGTGCTCGAATAATGTTGAGTGAAGAAGAAAGAGCAGCTCAAAATACAAGCGATAAAGTTAGTAAGACATACATACAGGAGCTTGATGATCACAAACAACAATAGAATCCTGATCAAATCGTTTTTCAGATTATTACACTGCTATGGAAAGTTTCTACAATAGATAGAAGTATCTCATCAACATCATCATCATCAACATCCAAGAAGAAAAAGTTGTCATCTTGGGTAGTTCTATGAACTTCGGAGAAATATCCAAAAAAATCTGATAAGTTTGCTGAACTTCTGGGAAGCTCCTTGAATTTATGGATAGTTGTTTGAACTTCTGAGAACAACCCGTAACTTTTTTTGGATCCCTGAACTCATGTGAAACTCCCGGAATTTATGGAACTTTCCCTGAATTTCTTAGATTTTCAGGGAATTTGCCTGAACTTCTGGTAAAAAAACCTTAACTTATGGGAAGTTCCTTGATTTTCTGAAAAGTTCTCTGACTATTTTATTATATAAGCCAATATCAACATCATAGATGTGGATTTGCATTAATTCAGCTGTTGTCAGATAATGAAGCGTTAGATTCGTTGGCGTTAAGAATATGTTGATGCTTTACCAATGCAAAAATGCTACTTTAGCAATGTCTCACTGCATAACAAAAGATAAGGTATTAGTTCGATCTTAGTGAGGCCCTTTCCAGCTGTAATCCAACTTCAATGATGCACTAGATGTAATGCATATGCCCTTTATATGCATGCACGTTTAGCCTCGTGGTTACTTGAGTAGCTGAAGTACCGTACCCCAAGCTGGAAAAAGTCATCCAATTACTTTAGTTATTGCATAATCTCCAGGAACATCTCCATTGACATTCGGAAACGGAAACGTGTCGCTAAAGTAGATCTGGAACAGCTTCTGATGACCGAAACAAATATTTGGTCAAATCAGTTCATAACCAAAGTTTGTGAAAAATCTGGGTTCTTTGAATAAAAAAAAACCTTCTGATATATGATTTTGAATGATTGACACCTGTGGCGGGTTTGACAACAAGAAATACAACACCGGTGCGGGGAACGCAAAGTTGGTCTAGTTTAGCTGGTTTAAGTCTGCTGATGCAAATCAGGTATAGAGTTGTTCGAAAAATAAAACCCCGCTGAAGATGCCCTTATTAATTAATAAATAATGACAAGAAACACGATCATCGTATTAGGCTTATTGACGTTTAATCACCTTTCCTTTCTAACACATGCAGAGGAATGATAGTTTGTTTTCCTCCAAAGATTTTCCTTCTTACTTGCTTTCCTTTGTTTTAAATGGCGCTGTAGTGTGCGTGCGTTCAGAGGCCACTTAGCCTAATACCGTTTTCGTTTTTGATTCAATTCCTACCTTGGATCGGGTCGGCTTGTTGTGTATTGAACGTCAGTGTGTAAGTTATCATTTGAAGCTCGTATCGATTTGAGGTTTGCATTGCCAATTAGCTCGGAAATCGCAGGTTGGAACTAGTTCCAACATAGGTGAAAAAATAATTCGCTAGTAGTGCCGTGAGAATTATGCATGACGCAGTCCCTAATGTTATGAAAATTTGTACGCAGGAGTTTTTGGAGCCAAAGAAGGTTCTTACAATGATTCAAGATGCCTCCCCCGTCTGAAAGAGGGGGCGCCCTTACAAATGAAACACAACATTTTGTATAACTCGAGTGTTAATCAAGCAAATGGAACCGAAATTGGCCTGTGGGGGTTCTTGGGGGCAGATAGTTTATTTTGCTGGTTTGAGACCCCTCCATTAGTCCGAAAAGGGGACTTCCATACAATTGAAATGCAAATTCCTGCATAATTCGAGAACAAATCAAGCAAATCTATTAAAAAACAAAGCACTCATTTCAAGAATGCCTGTTCATACACGTACATTCGGAGGTCATCTTTATGTACAATAAGCCCCACATGAATATCTTCGCATGTCAAATGGATATATGAAGAGTTTTCACACTTCAAGTATCAAAAATGGGCATTCTTGATCCTGGCGTGTATATAGTTAAGGTATATTTTTGATAATATAAAACCACCTCACCGATGTTCCATATCTGAAGCTCGTCCGGATGTGAGAGCGGGGCACTCAAAAACATAAAATGGGAATAAAATAACTGACGCACAATCTATCTCAAGAAACACGACCATAACATACTGTGAGTGGGATTCCATTCACAACGTCCTACGCAAAGCACTCGAAGAAACTATAATTTCGGCATTCATTTTAGTTGAATGAGGAAATTTATTAATGTTTTTTATTTTATTTTCGTTAAACCGACGGAGCGCAAAACACGTTTTTCCAATGCGCGGCTTGCTGCGATCTTCTTTCCTTAATTGAGCCATCGAGTTATGTTTTTGATGTTTGTGGTGTTAGTGGTTGTTGTTAATGGCGTCTTATTCTTCATTCGATATAGATTCCGGTTTTTTTTTTCGTGAAGTAAATTTTTCTGGCGAATGTTCAGCGGATTGTTAAATTTTTAAGTATTGTTATTTCTGTGTTGTCTCTACGTCATTGAATCAATTAACAGATATATTCAATAAATATGTTTTAAGAAACTAGGATTTTTAAAACGACCAAATCTGGTATTAAAAATCGTGAGGCTACCCTTTCTTTGTTTCCTGATTCGAAGTATATTCAACTTCAGTCAACTTCAACGCTGTCGCGTATGCTGGATTTTGCGGTGCCATTTTTTTTGCACTGTGATGCAATTGAAGTGATGCGCAAATCTTCTGACAAGTTATCTTTCGCTGCCCGTACTTATATTCTTCAACATTCTTCTTTTTTCAGAGAGCGAGTAATGGCGCGATAACTATAAGCCATATGGGGCTAGGGCCATAGTAAATGCTTAAGTCCCAACCATTTGATGAGAAATGGAGCACCATTTAACCTTCTTAGACTAGATGCTCCCAACGACCATTTTTAAATAATTTATTGTTCTGTACACCAAAATCCTCTCTATCTCCAACGGTTGCATGGTAAAGAATTTATTTTTATGTCTCCAATTAAGTCATACTCTGAATAAACTCATCAGTTTTAACTTGACTTGCAATTTTCTAATGCACTTTAACCCAAGGGCAGGAGAAGAGATAAACGAGCTCAGCTCACTGCACTCCGACCCAAGCTTCAAGCTTCTTAGATTCGATGCTTAGCAAATTACGAATCTATATGTACATATCGCTATCATGCCTCATCATTGCACTTCACTAAAGCCGTCCACATATCACATATTAAACATTTTCTGAATCCTTATAGTCGTGGAATAGGGCTCACCGATTTGCCATATTCTAGTGCCATTAGCAGAATGTCCACAATGTTTTCAAACGAAGTCTAGTTGGAAATTAAACTTTTCGAAACCCTGGCAACCGATAACAACCGATGAAGATTGATTCAATTTTAAGCTATATTGAGTTACTCGCAAGCTACTTGGTGCATCAAAGCGACTCAGAGTAAAGCTGTCTCACCGCTAGATGTGAACCGATATCATTTACAACTAAGACTGTTCCTTGGTCAATGACGGTCTTGAGCCAGGAAAAGCCATGCTACCATTGGAAACAGCTGCTGATGTCCGTAGGGTTGAGGCCACAGGAAATATCGGCGGGATTTTCAGAACCAGCTATGGGCATCCATTGCTTCATGTTTGTGGTGGTCTGGATCTTTTTCCAGCGGGTTGGAGCGGCGCGCAGTCATCGAAGCACGGTGCTGAAATCGGACCAAAATTAGGCGGTACTGGTGATCCACTTTCTTGAAGAACTGCGTTGCTAGATGTGCTGCACAGAGTACCAGTCTACCGATGGAGTGGTGCGTGGACAGCGAGGGGATCTTTGGCTTTTACGTCAACAGGTGGACTTGTACACCTTTCATCGATTCCGTGTTGACAAAGCAGCAAGCTCCATACGCAACTCCATCGATGAAGAGATGAAGTTGAATAGCTGCACCATCTGGCAAAAACACGAAACGAGGAACTTGAAATTCCGCGAGAATGAGCAGCGTGTTGTGAAACTGCTCCGACTCGTATTGAAGCTGCTCCGGCAGCGGAGAATCCCATTCGCAATGAATTCCACCATGCTTCAATGCCCATAGACCCGCTGCATGAAGAGCTTTGCCTTCGCGATGACTGGACCGAGAAGTGCCAGTGGATCGAAAATCTTAGCGATGTATGACATCACCTTCCGCTTGGTCAAGATGGCAGCTGGGAGGAGTACGTCTAATTTGATTCGAAGGTTGTCGGCCTCTGGATCCCAAAACAGGCCGATCGTGGAGACCATCTGCTCACCCGAAAGATTGCAGAGAGATTGGATGGCCAGATCTCCTGGCGGAACATCCTGGAGAACTTCTTGGGCGTTTGATGCCCCATTTTGAGCGTAAGTTTTGGTGGACTCTACATCTGACGGCGCGGACATCAGGTCATCGACGTAAAAATCTTCCACCACTAGATCAACAGCAACGGAATACAAATCAGTCTGGTCGCTGGAAATCTGCCGTACCGTATGTGATGGTCTGTAGTTCGAACGTAGCGATCGGATCGGACGGACATCTGCGGTAGCTGAAGCGAAGAAAACGGTGATCGAGTTGAGGAAAGTGCAATTCTCATTTTCAAACCATTTTCCATCAATCAAGCACAAAAAAAAAATTTCAAAAGATCTCATGTCCATGGCGGCCTAGTTTGACAGAAAATTACTCACTAGTAATGACCAAATCAAATGTCCAGTCTCCACTCCATTATTATCTTCTCACTTCCCATCCCAAACGAATAAAACTCCAATTAACAACCACCCCCCTCTTAGAAACTGAAGAAAAAATCCGATCCCCGCTTCTCGCATTAATTCAAATCTATTGAAAATGACCCTTGGGCAGTTAGTCAATACACTCTCCAGCTCCATTGTTCTTGGGGTCGGGCATTGAGGCACTACTATGACTAAATAGCCGGCCACCTTCTGGCACTATTGATTGAAATAAACTGATTTTGCCACCGTTCGTTCGTTGCTTGGAAAGTCCTGGCAATAGCATCATCAACAACAGCAACAGCAGCCAAAGTTGGTAATTAATTCCCCCAGCACACAACAACATGCTGTTCCACTCACGGAGAAAGACCTTGCCCTAAACCATCCCGGATTCGAGGAACCATCCGAGCGGCATAACTGTGTGACTGTGTCTCACAAACAAGCCATTAAAGAAAATTTATATTTAAATTCGAAATAATTAATAAAATCTGTGCTGTTGCCGGTTGGTGTAAACTGGAATTCACACACACACACACACACACACATGGTCGGTGCTTTTCTCCGGCTGCCTTTCAGGACAAAACACAGATTCGTGTAAAATATAAATATGCAGTAATAAAACCGTAGAAAACACCACCGCACAACCCCCCCGGCCGCCTCACCTTGCCAACCGTGTGTGAGTGTTGTTCTGTTTCTGAGGTTTACCCGAAGAGTCCCCCCCCGCCTCCCATCCCACCTAGGAAAGGATATAGTTATAGGTAAAAGATGTTTTCTGTGTTTCGTACTCTCTCCGGAGTGTCTCGGACGATTTTGCAGTTTTCGGTTTTTGAATACCGTTGGAGTGTGTGGGAGAAGAGAGGGGGGCGGGGGACCAATAAAACGTGTGTTTGTAATTAATAATAAACAAGACAGAGGATTCCTGCAGGCACGAGTAGCAGAGAGCCCTAATGTGGTATTGTAGTCATAGTTAATTGGCGTTCCACGCCGCTTGAAGGACGTCGGCAAGGATGACAGCTGGGACACACTGGGAGGGGGGAGGGGAGCGAATCTAAGTGGGTTTGAAGATGAACCCGAAACGAGTCTGGATCAGTTCATTGTAATGAGTTTATAGTTTTCGGAACGAGGATTTAGATTGAGTGTGGCTCGTTTGGGTGGAAGATGTTGCGTAATCCCATTATTCGATCCGCAAATTCCAAAACAACAACGACAACCGGTCCGTGTCCTAATGACCAACAGACAAATGCCCTTATCGCCAGCCGCAATCGATGGTCGTCCGATGCCTCCTCCCGTTCATAAATGAATAATCGCTATCTCTTTTATTCGTTCCAGTGATTTTTTCTTCCTCAATGACCGGGACGAGAATGGGGAGGTGGGACTGCCCCTATTATTTCATTATGTTACCATTTACCTTGATGGTCCATGCATATCATCGTCATCGTCAATATTGCAATTGTGTGTTTTCAGCTCGTCTGCATAGCTGATATGCATTCTTCTCGGCTTCTTTTTTTCCATTCGTATCATATCGCTGCTGCAATCCACGAGCCGTAATGCAAGTGCTCGTTGTGGCTATTGTTTGCTATCGGGGTTTTATCGATTATTTTCAGCCCATTTTTGTGCGCTCCTGCTTTGTGTGTGTGTGTGTGTTTGTGTGTGTCTGTGCCGTGCTGGTTGATGGCTTTGGCTATTATTTGAAGAACCGATATGCCTCCCACCTGTCCAAACTGCGAACTGCGAGTGGAAGCGAGAGGGAATAACTTTTATAGTGATGCCATCGGGTTGTCTGTTATGTTGAAAGGTGGAGGGAGCTGAAATTGCAACTAGCAGACCAGCAGACAACGGGTAGGGGGGGGAGTCGATACAAAGAATGCACGCGGTTCGTGTGCTGAGCTATTGAGGCACTCCTTTCGAAGTGGATCATGAAATGCGAACCATAACTAACCTCCCACCGTCACCGGCTCACCCCCTGGTAGTCTGAACAGCCCCGGAAGGGTCGATTGGTTGGCGGGTCGATCCAAATTGAGACACACGAATCGATGCTATTGTATTAAAATAAATAAATTGGAACAAACTGCCTCCACCACGGGGTGCCACGGTGATGATCATTTTAACCTTAACGAGGGTTATAAAACATGCTGATGATGAGTGATTCAAGAGTTAGAAACTGATGAATGGTATCACTTAATTCAATTGCGAATATTTTCAGCAGGCAATACTGGACCAGGTTAGGGAGTTTTTTGGAAAGTGTTGAAGTTCTTGTGAGAGTGTTCAAGTTATTCATTTCGAGAACGATAGAACTGAGATTATATTAATTATTTATCTTTCAATGCGTCAATTTTTGCCTGTTGAAGTGGCGGACTTGTTTCGTTACTACAACCTACCCCGCAGTGGGATGTTAGGCAAAGATTGACGTCCATGGTTCGAGTACCATTGGATACATGCCCTTTCGCTCAATTTTCAAAAAACATCCATTAAATTTTCCTACCTGCCGCACTCTGACGGAACTTTCACTTTCTTTTCACATCTTTCATTCTAGCCAAAAACATAATGTTCACTCTTGGTGCCTCATGGTGATGAGCGAACATCTCCTTCTACATCATAATCGTTACTCCTCGCACGGAGAATAAATAACATAACAATTAATGTATGAGATTATATTGCTTGTAGAGCGCTGAGCCGAACTAATCTAAGCTGACAAAATGAACAGTATGTACCAGTAAGACAGTATCGTATTATCAACCTATTCTGTTGTTTTTACCCTATTTTTAAGTGATCCCTAAATCATCGCTTTCTTGTTTCTTTGCTTTCAAACAACTTGAAATTTCAATCAATATATTATGAGGGTTAATGATATCTTTTCGCATGCACCAATATGATCTGATTTGTGAAATGTGGCGCACCACTTAGAAGATAGAGACTAGTGAGGAATCATAGAAGAAGTTTGGGGTTTAATCTGCCTCTCCCCAGAGCCCTTGCGCTGAACTGGTTGGCTTGACATGCCTCTAAGGCTCAGCAAGGATTGTTTGTCAAGACCCGAACTGCTTATACCCGCATGTCAGTCACATTTGAAAAAACAGTATATTGAGATAAACGAGTCATTAGTCATTCACGTGTTTCATTGTTTTCCCAATACTTGTAGTAATAGAGCGTGACAACTGTCTTCACACTAGTTTACAACGCAACTATACTTTTTGTAAACAGAATTTAATTGTAATTTCTGTTTTTTTTTACCAAAAAAGCTTGCCGATATATGATTGGACAGATTTGCGAGTACCTTTTGTGACAAGTGTAAAGGTATCCGCATATGAGTCCCACTGTTCGCTATCACTTGATTTGTTTACCTCTGACGGAAGAAATGTTTTCAAAATCCGCTGACGATTGATAATTTTCGGTGTTCTAACGGTAAAAAATGTGATGAAAATGTCTGCTCTTGACGCAATTAAGCTATATGGAGGTGATAGAGCGAGTTCGAAAGGTGAATTTTATGGATTTGATTCGAAAACAAATTCAGGGCAACACCCGGAAGTTTTCCGCTCAGCTACACTATTTTTGAGTCGCCAAACTGTGAAAACCGGGCAAACTGTTGGTCATGATGATGATGACGATAAATCTAACAGTGCTGAAAATTCCGGCGATGAAACTTTTGATTGAGAAGGTAGCTATTTTGCACCCTGTGGCTGCCGGAAAGATTGTCCGGATAGTATATCCAAAGATGACAGTATCTTAATCCATCGCGAGTTTTGGAGGTTCAGTACTGGTTGCATTCTTTCGTTAAAGGGTGGATCAAACTCCAGTCGAAAAGAGAATCACACATCATAATCTTGAGGCAGAGCCGAAACAGCACTCGTATAATTTCTCACTAAAGATGGCTAACAAACGAGTTGTGCGTGTTAACCAGGAATTTTTTCTCAATACAATTTGCTACGGAGAACATTGCGGGTGAGAACTTTTGAATAAGTACCTATAAAATTCACTTTAACCCTAGTCTTTTTAATGACAGCAACATGATCTACCCGGCTCTTTATTCTAATGAGGACGAACTATTAGCTAAACCGTAATGGCGTGGAAAATATCAGAGAAGCACTGACAGAAGAGATGTCGTTAAAGCTCACGTATCTTGGTACAACCCAACTATTTCGCATTATCATACACATTTTTATGTAGACTTGTGAAGGAACTCAATATATTTACTGTCAAACTTCGCCACGGAGAATGTAAAACATGCGTTGCTGCTATTCAACATCAAAATTTTCTTGAGCACAAGGATGAAAGTGGACAACAGAACACGGTTGCTTTGTTTGTGAGAAACATGAAAACCACGTTACTCTTTCAAAGCAATCACGCGCGATGTATACCGTGCAGATGACGACAAAGTTGTTCCGGAAGGAATAGTACTACCCAAGCAGGCCGAATAACTTGATATCTGGCTTTGGTATTTGAGAGCTCAGATTAAGAGGTAAAATACCTCAGGATAATACCATAAAATTGTTCCCACATTGTTATGCGAATACCAAATTCAGGTAAGACAATACCAAAATAGTATCTCTCAGGTATTCCTAGGTATCCAAAATAACAAATTTTGTTGTTCGAGAGATATTTTGCCTGCAATTCTTAGGTATTGTACCTCTTAATCTGAGCTCTTTAATACCAAAAGCCCAGTTATCAAGATGAAATTAGGTATTCATATGTTGTTGTCTCCTGCTTGGGTAGCTATGGATCTCCTAAAGGTACAAGTTTGCTTGATATAAATTAGGAAATATAATGTGTAACAAACATTTACTTCCAGGTCATTCAGTTGCCATGCCTTGAAGGTTTCAAATCGATTGTTTTCTGCAACGTCTTCTAGCATTCAACGAAATATTTGCTCCAGTCGAAAACTACGCTAAATCCAATGCGGTAATAGCGTGATTTTGGAACGCAACCATAGCAGGCAGACAGCGAACTATATCATCAGCTGTTTACATCAAGGTAGTAAGCATTTGGTCCATTAGAAGAAGAATTAGTATCTTCCATTTAATTCCAACTACCTTTGCTTATCTTCAACAGATACGCGTATTTCGTCTACAATGTGCAGACTTCTTCAGTGTCTCGTACTAATAACTCGACTATAAGTCGAGTTAATAGTACGAGACACTGAAGAAGTCTGCACATTGTAGACGAAATACGCGTATCTGTCGCAAAGGTAGTTGGAATTAAATGGAAGATACTAATTCTTCTTCTAATTTCTAGTTACAGGTATTCCACTAAACAGCTCAAAACCCTCTAGGATTTGGTCCATCTTCGAAAAATAACGTTTTTTAAAAATTTTAAGTCTGGTCATACGTTTATGGCGTCAAATTCTTTTTATGCTGCAAATTCTGTTGAAAAAAGTATGCGTCGAACTCCACCGGTAAAGTTCTCAGAGTTTACCAACACCGTTCAACAAACGAAGAAAAACGTTGATGTGTTGCATAGGCAAGCAACTAGTTTCTTCCCAGCTTCGTTCAACGTCAGCCAATACACCCTGTACCAATGTAAGAATCGACCATACATAGACCAAATCAGCCGGATTATAATCAGGCTAAAAGCAAGCTTGGAATTTCAATACAGCAACTCTGTTGCAGGTAATGGAGAACATCAAAGTCAATCACTGAAGGATTCATACTGGATAACTCTTTGAACATCCAAGAGAATCCTACTGGACTGGACGAATCTCGCAAAGAAACGCTTGTTATGTATATTTTGCGTCTTATTTTTTCAGGGCTTTTAAACTATCGTGGTCTATTTGATAATGAATTTCCAAACAATATAACCATTATTCGAATATTTGTTATTATTGCTCCCGTTAATAAAAATTTTGCTTTATTAGTTTACTTTGACCAATGGGATTAATATGCGGGTATAATTCATATGGGACACACATGGTTGGGTATTATTTTCTTACTTTTCAATACAAAGTTGATATTTCCTTAATTTATTTTGAAAGCTCATTGTATATAAACACCTATGGTAAGATTAACTCAAATATGGTGAAAATTCGAATGGGACTGATATGTGAGTATCGCCAGCGAAGGTAAGCGTCAGTTCCATTGTGGTAATATCACCTGAATTAGTTTTTCCACTGTATTTATCTACTTTTTTGTATTATTACCATAGTTACAACTGGAATACAAATGGTTTCTTTTCATTAATTGAAATCACTGTAGTACCTATGAGATTCACTATAAATGATTATTGCGATGCAAGGAAACTGAGCAGCACATCGAGAAATACTATTATTTATACGATATATAATTTCAGTCTCAAGTGCTGCATAGTATATTTTTTTCTCATGGATTTCAGGATACGCAAGTCCGTCTACAATTACAGTAGGACTACAAACTACGGACGTGTTATTACAAATACAATTGTCAGATTTTTTTTTATTTTTTTTTATTTGTCGTCAATCAAAGCAGACCAATTCTATTAAATGATATACTTAGTGTCAATTTATCTATACCAAGTTACCCCATAATTTGTTCTTTGATAATTAATATAAAACACATTTCTTTTTCTAAGATTACGAGTGAGAGTATACAAACTTAGATTTTCTAATATATCAGTAGTATTCACTCTATGTGAACTAACGTCGTTTATAAAAGTTATCATCCGCTTTTTAAGCTCATCTAAATTTATCAACATGAATCGTGACGCATAGGATGGTAGCGTTAAGGTCGTACAACCTAACTTACGTAGAGCAAACAATTAAAACTATTTTTGGACTGATTCAATACAGGTTGCATGAGTATCGTGATATCTAAACTATACTACAATGTTCAAGAAGGGGTATCACATATTTTATGTACAACATTTTGAATGTGTATCGATCTTTAAAGTGGAAGCTAAATATTTTAATAAACCCTAGCATGTTGTTATAATGCTATTATAGTGATCAACAAACGTTAATTTTGTGTCAAGTATAAAACCTAAAGCTCTAACTTCACTGCATCTTTGAACTGTGTTCTGGCCTATAGTTATTGCTTCTTGCCTTAGAACGTGTTTTCTTGAAAATGATATAGAATTGCATTTTTTCACATCAAGTTCCAGCAAGTTTTTCGAACACCAGTTGTGTAAATTATTAATTTCATTCTGAAATACTACAAGATCAGATGCTCTACATGTTTCTAGATAAAGTTTCATATCGTCTGCATATATTGAAACGTTCAGGGGACTTAAAACATGGTCTACATCGTTAACAAACAAAATGAACAGTAATGGACCAAGATGGCAATCCGGTGGTACACCAGATGTCACTTTCTCTACTAATGGCAAATTTCCCTCAAGTCTTACTCTTTGTGTTCTTCCAGTCAAGTTTGACTGAACCAACTTTAATAGTCCGCATTTGAATCCTAGCTTAGATAATTTACAAAGCAATAAAGGGATATCGACTTTATCAAATGCTTTACTAAAGCCAGTATATAATGCCTCAACATAATTTCCTCTATCCATTGCATGAATAGAAAATTTAACAAACTTTAATAAATGTGTAGTCATTGAACGTTCTTTAACAAATCCATGTTGTTTGCTAGAGATTAAATTTTTAACTCAAGAGAAAATATTTTGATTGATTATAGACTTGAACAAACTTTGCGCAGTGGTGATATCGTAACTAATGAGGTACAACCGAGGTGCGATTATTGCTAGTTGAAAACTATAGACTCGAACAATTCAGGAATGCATGTTAATAAGGCAGTCCCTCGATAATTTTTTATGTGTACTGTTTTGCCACTTTTGAATATCAGAATTAAATACGATTCTTTCCAAATTGATGGAAGAATACTGGTTTCTAGAGAAAGGTTAAACAGCCAGAACAAAGATTTCGCTAGCTCCGTTGATACAGACTTTAAGAATACCGAAGACAAACCGTGTGGTCCTTAATTTTTTTTTTAATTTATAGTAAATGTTCTACAATATGTGGTTGTGGCGGTTTGAGGAACGGTTTATTAAATAAAACTCAAACAATCAGGTTATTCAGCTATTCATTTTTATTTTGTTTCATAAAAATACTGCATGAATAAAAAATAACAACAATCAATTATGCAAATGCTAAAGATGCCCACTTATTGGCTGCTTGAACCGATAATGAAAGTTCATCAACGAAAGTTGTGGAATTGTTTCTTAGATGTCAAGTCCAATGATTTCGACAAAGTCGACCTCACAAAGATTTTTTTCCTGGCGTTGCTACATAATCTTGAGTGGCCTTATTATCTTCGAAGAAATATCTGCCTTGTGAATGCCTTTGCGTTGATCTGCGTTCACTTTTGTCGCAAAATGCAGTTCGCAATAAAAGCATATGCGGCTATTTTTGTTTCCACTTTAGGTATCAAGTTCAATTTATCTTCTTTGAAAGTTTTCCAAAGCAAGTTGACGTTTCCCAGACCTCTTATTGTATTTTCTACTTTGTCCCACATGCGCTAAAACCCTCTACTAAATGTTTGTCAAATGGGAGCAAGTTAACTATCAACTATCATCTCATTCACGTATAAATAAAAATAGTCAATGCCCTAGTTGCACATTTTTTGCAATTAAGTCAAAGTAACAACAATGTGACTCAATTAAGTCTGCAACCAATTATGACAGAGATGTGTTGCTTGGGTGGTTGCACTGGAAATTAATGTTCGTTCATATTATGAAATCGTACGTAGGATTAACAAATCTATTCGTTGTTTTCTGCAACGAAACTGATTTGTACTTTTTAAGAAGCTACCTTCGTACTTAATGCCACACGTGCAAATGTCACAAGCAATAAGCGTTCGTTGACAAAGAAATGTTTACGAAAAGAAGTGACAGCTAATTTACGAAAATAAATTTTCAGTGTGACATCATAAACTTACTATTGAGTTGGTACCATGCATTCGATCTTTCGATGTTGCAAAAAACGAATAGAGAAACACAACCAACTACACTCAAATAACTATCTCTTGTTATCCCTTTTTCCTCTCGAAAAGATAATTACAGACAGTAATTGTTCGGATCAAAAGTCGGATGTAAAAACAAACCGTTTTTGGCTATCACCTTCACAGGATGATCAAACTGCGGAGTTTAATTGAATATAGTTGTCAAGTTATTTTGTCATAGTGTTGATGGTTATGCCTACTCACAATTTTTAGTTTGCTTTCCGTCCACAACCTCCTGCTACCTCGTTTTCGCTAATTTCTGTTTATCATTTAATTATGAATTAATTGCAGATAATCATTTTTTGTTGGGTACTTAAAATTTACCTGTATGTCCTACAATTCCTGTTTGTACTACGTCGTATGTCGAATGTAGACCGTTTACGTGAATGTTCGTGGGCCGCGCGAGAAAACTTAGGCACCACTGTACCGTTTACTGTTGTGTAGTCAGCTGTTATGATTGAGATCTTATTTAATTCCTGTCATTCATCTAACGCTCACACTACTCACCGTCTTTGTGTTGTGATCGTACAACCAAATTTAACTTTAGCACACGGAACTCGACTCAATTTCACTTAATTCAACTTTAACTCAATTTTCACCAAATTTCATCAACTACTATTGAACTCTATCACTATACAATTCAGTTTGTTTATATTTTTCTCCTCTACTACCTTTGACGGATATCCTTCTCGCTCTCTCTATCGCTCTCTTCTACTCTACTCTTTCTCTCTTTCTTCCACTCTACTCTTCTTACCATATGTCATCTGACATGTTTACCTCGTTGGCGCGTATGTCTGTGTACGGCCAGTGCTGCCAGAACAGTAATTGTAGCGTGTAGCATTAAACTTCGTTCACATTGCAACCTACATTACGATCTTGTTATCAAATTCCACGCAAATTATTTTTTGTGAAAACTTAAGCCTGTCAACGTTTATTTCGGACACTTGTATTTCTGTGTAGATTTTGAATTATTTCACAAATCGCTAAAACGTTTTACTCATGTGACAGCTGAAACTCTCCACTTTATTTCGTGGTACAACATGTTCACATTCTTGTTCATTCAGAAAAAAATTTACGAACGGCAGTGAAATACGAATTTATCGGTACGCGATTCTGCCTAAAATTCCCAAAAATACCATGTTATGTGTTTGCAAGTCATTTGGCCAGCACTTGACTGTGGATCGGAAGGTTGGAATTGGAACAAATCGAAAAGTATGCTCCCGATAAATGGACAAGAAGGTGATAGCCATTATTGAGAAAAATCCCAATCTTTCTGTGCGAAATGTGGAGGGTAAGTCAAAATCATACGTAAAATAAGTGAAGCAGGGGCAAGGACTGAAGCCGTGCAAAGTGAATAAGGTGCCCAACTGTGATGATATGCAAAATATCACTGCAAAAAGTCGTGCTAAGGTGCTTGACACCAATTTTTTGCAAACATTTTCTTGTATCAAAATGGATGACGAAACATACGTACTCGAAGACTTTAAATAGCTTCAGGGTCTGGCTTTTTAAACCGTTATGCAAAAGAACGCCGTTGCCAAGTATTTCCGGACAAAGAAGGTGTCCAAATTCTCGAAGAAGTATTTGATTTGGCAGGCCATATGGAGTTGTGGTTGAAAATCTAAAAGTTTCGTCTCTGCCGACACTATCAATAAGGATGTGTACGAGAAAGAATGTCTGCAAAAGCGGTTGCTATTGTTTATTAGAAACCATGACTTGTCACTATGCAAAATCAGTCCGGGAATGGTATAAGGTACAAGAGGTCAAATACGTGCCAAAAACAGCCAATCCACCAATTTGTCCAGAACTTAGAGAGAACAATAGAGAAGTACTGGGCTTTAGTCAAGCAGAAACTCTTCGAAACTAAGAAGCAAATTGCATCGATGATTTCAAGAGGATGGAGAATCGTCACGGCGGGCGTTTCCAAGGATACCGTACGGAATTTGATCGCGGGTGTACCACAGGTAGTTCGAGAGTTTAACAGAAAGAAGGATTAACATCTTTATCAACTTTTTCTAATGTAGATATGAATCTATTATTATTATTAAATAAACAATCGGTACTTTTGAATAATGTGTAAATTTGGTTTTGTTTCTATTATTTTGGTGTCTGAAATTTAACGTAGACAGACTTTAAATTTATAGATGCTAATATGAAGATAGTCTAAATCACGTTATAAAGGTTGAAATGTGAACAGGATGTTATGCTCCACTATTTAATTAGCTGCCATATTATACTGATTTGATGTATTGCTTCAATTTTCACAAAGTCCAAGACTAAGATTACCAAGATTCGTAGAATAAATAAATTAAAAGAACGCAACCAGTAAAATCCCTAATATGATTTGAATTTCAAACATCGATGTCACTTCCCATGTAGCACACTATGACCTTTATTAGTTCTAGACAAAATAGTCAAAAGGTCGAAAGTAACATCTGTAAACAATGACCTTTAGCGTATTTTTCTGGGATCTGTTTGTTCCCACAACCAAAATAGCACCAGAAATAGATAGAGGGAGTTATTATCTTCCCATCGGTAGTGGATGTAGATGTTAGCAACCAGGTATTTCCAGGAAATTTATGTTCTAAGTAATTGTTGTCAATTGTTACTTTCGACCTTTTGACGATTTTATCTAGAGTTGTAGTGGCTTGATTATGACTTAGCAAGTCACATTTATAATATTTTAACCGAATGGCAACAACTGTGCTACTATGGTTGGTTTTAAACAAAGAATATGCTAAAAAGAAAGCTAGTTTATGTTTGCGGCCAAAATAAACTAATTGTATGTTTGGATCTACCTGGAATATGTTTGTTATGACGGTATTTTTTTCTGCGTGGAGGGTATGAATATCCGTTTTGTAGAGAGAAAAAAAGGCCTACCTAGACTTTAGACTGGTAGACACACGTTGACTTTTTCTAAACCCCTCCCGCCCCCTTAATTGTCTACGTGGTTTATGAACAGCCCCTTAGTAGTTTTTCCGATTTTATTGTTCAGTTGCATTATGGCTGAAAAATTCTCCGATTTTTGTTTTTTAGACTGAACCAAAGGTATTCTGGAAGCATAATAAAACATTTCTGTCATTTCAGGATCAACAAATTGAAGTAAATATATAGTACCCAGGTAACCAATAAGCAGTTCCAAAACGTCTTTACGGCAGCCTATCAAGCAAATAAATCACCTAAAATGCAACATAAATGCCGCTTTTGGTTCAATACACGGCTGCTTTACTGCAATGCTATGATAATGCTTCATCAATGCTATTTTGCATTCGAAATGCTTATTACAGGCGATTCTATGTCAGTTTCGTTTGCGTTAGATCCATACAAAGAACTCGACATAAACACAGGTTACCCAGTAAATTATCCTACCACGGTCATGGATGATTCGAAGATGAGTTATGTTTCCAAATCTTACATAGTGTTTGTAGAGAGATTTCTGAAAAAAAAAGCTAGAGGAAGTTGTAGGTTGAAGGAAAACTGTTTTCAAAACACAGGCCCTGGAAGACCTCACCAAAGGGCAAATCAGCCGAATTTAGGCTGTTATACGTAGATTGCAAGAGCTCATGGCCTTCTTGCAGAAGATTAAGTATTACGGAAGTATGTGGGTAAAAATATAGAGAAATCGGAAGATTTTAAATAAATGAGAGGGGAGAAAGCCTTGCTGATGAAAATTGCAGTGCCTTTGAAAGCGAAAGGTTACTTTTTTTTCTAGTAATAGATCCAAGCGAAGAATTTTCTATCCAGTGGAACATAAACCAGCGCTACCGAATCGTTTTAGTTGCCATTCAAAATGTCAGGTTCTTAAGCATTTCAGATTATTAAACACGAAAAAACAATAATATCCACTTACATAAAGTTGCATCACGGGAAACCATATAATAAGACCATGATTTCAAACACATTATATTAAATTTACATTTTTAATCAGCTCTCAAGGGTAATCAGTAGTCACATAAATTCTACCAGGCTATCATGTTGAAGGAAAATGGTGGTCCAGAAGTACACGTTCCGTTTACCACTCCAGCCAATCATTTCAGCTGCACCCAATCTCTGTCTGCAGCTGTATGCTTACCCTAGCAAAGGAAAATAACAAGCTGATATCATAAAAGTAACAAGTTCTGTTATCCCAGTTATCGTTTTGTTTTCCGCTGTTATCACATAACAAATTTAGTTATCACTATTGGCAAATTTTGTTATCATATGTTATCATTTTGAACACACTATTTATTATGAATGTTATTAGTTGATTTGTAAAACTTTAAATATTTCCAGCATATTTTAACAAGAGATTTTGCTTTTAATTAAAATATTTTTTTCAGTTATCAGCATGAGAATTTGATATCAAATTGATAACAGAATTTGATACTATTTCAATAAATTTGCTTACATTAATAGGATTTGTTATCAAGTTGTTCGCAGTGATAACAAAATAAGTTATTATTATGATATTCAACGAGTATCTTTTTGATATGCATTCTGTTATTTTGGCTGTTTATTCAGCCTAAATGAAAACATATTCAGTGATCAAAAAATGATAACCTGGTAATAGAACTTGTTATCAATTTGGTATAATCCTTTGCTCGGGTAGATAGACCTTTCATCACGCACGTCCGGATGAATAAAAAGAGAAAGGATGAAAAAATCATTCGACCGATTGTGTCGTAGTGAATTTATCGAAAATGTTATCTTCGACTTATCCCCTAGTAGCACACTTGTTGCCATTCAGTTGAGAAAACATAAATATGGCTTGTTAAGTCATAATCAAGTAACTACAACTGATTATAATCGTAGTGTGCTACTTGGGCGACTTATACCATTGATAGACTACGGCTTGACGATGCGGTCGGCTATCATTGGGAACTTTCTTGCCAACATCTATGACCATTTTGGACACGATGTGGTAAAACTCAACTATCTTGGTGATTGGGAGACAAAGCCCAAACTATTTCCCTGTTTCAATGAAAACATTTTATACTGGATAAGTTGCATCAATCGACTCGGTAAACTGTTGACCGGAAATAAGATTTGAGCAAGTTACTATAATGTAAGAGACTGCGAACGGTCGCAATCCAACAACTAGCTCGAAACACACTTGAAACACTCAAAACAGTAACAAAAAATCAAGAAAAACCAATTAACTTGACAAATACCTTATCGCATTCCTCTCACAGGTTTCTGGCCTGGGTTAGTTGCGCACTGTAATCGCTAGCGCCGTCGCAGCATTGGTTACTACTGCGGTTGTCATAAGCATCCATCTAATAGCATCAAAAAAGGTAACATAAACACTCACCAATTGCCATTACTTCTTCCGCTACCGAGATTTTGTTTCGGAAAACATTGATCGACATCGAAAATACTGTGGCGATTGATGACGATAATAGAAGCGATGGTTTTTTCTTAATGTGAATTTGATAAGAATTCACAGCGATCCAATAGGCAATCGCTAAGTGGCGCAACCATCGATCATACCCTCAGCTGTATAAGCAAATGTCCATTACGATTCTAAGCCAACTTTTATTGAGGATTGTAATGGTGTGAGGATTTTGAGCTTATTTTTTTAAAATAAATAATACAAAATTTTTTGAACAACTTAGTTGCATAATCACACAATGATTGATTCTCGTTACAGTAAATGTCGATTAGGATTTGCCACTTACTCGACACTCGGATTTGTTTTGAAATTGTGGAAGAGTTTTGTTTTCATGATTCTTAACACATTTTAGTCGAGATTCCAATCCAATGCAATGGCTCCATTTGTTCTGAGAAGCGATTACAAATCGCTATTTTGTCACACTGATCCCTAATGCTTGGAGAGTCAATCGAAACGAGTATTTTAAGGGTGGAACAGGATTTTTAAAGCTTATTCGGTTTCAGACGAGTGATATAATATTGGTCGAGGGGATATAGGAGTATAATACATTTAAACATATCAAAAATTCTAAGAATACGTAATACAAAATAACGACTTATTTATGAGCCTTTTTTTCTAGTGTAAAAATACTTCGTTATCGTTTTTTTATAAGCTGCATGAAATTTTGTTTCTTACTGTAACATCAACACGGAACAATTATTTGGAGTCATTTATATAAGAGCAAAAGCAAACAAGGTATGTAATTTAACAAAAAAAAGCTGATGCGATTTTTGAATAATGTATCAAAATTGCATTAAAATACTGATACTATTTGATTTCATTGTAAGGAAACTGTGTTCCAAAATTTGTTATCTGTTTGTCATATCCGTATCATAGTTTCTCATATTTTGGTTAACTTTTTAGTTAAATCGCGAATAATACAGTTTTTGAATGAATGAAAACATAAACTGTGATTTATTTTTTAATATCGTTAAAACTGCTCAACGAATTCCTTATCAATAAACTTTACAATTTCTAACAATTAATCAAAAAGAAAATATGGGAAACTAGAGAAATTTAAGTTAACACTTGATCATTTTTTCTAGTATGTGAAAAATAATACTGTAGCACTTTTTTAAACTTTTACTTTTAAACGCGAGCAAAATTCCTATTGATTCCACTAGAAAAAGCTTATCCTTTGTCAAATAGGCCTACTTCGTTTACGACCTGAGGACTTCTCCAGTGTTGTGCATTGATAATGTTTCAGTTTTATTTTAATTCCGTTTATTAAAAGCATATTCTTTGACATCCTTTGTGTACCTGGCAAAGCGGATCTCACACACATCAGTATTCACTCGACCTGATGGGTATAATGGGTATAATCATGATGGCTAATTTATTGTAAAATGTTATTTTTTAAGGACACTTTAAAAAATGTTGAATTTCAATAGACGCGTCAAATTTTCCTCGTTCAATGTTGAGCCAAAGCAAGCGTAAACAACAAAATTATTTCTAAGCTTACATACAGCAGACCTGATTCAGGCATCATCTGACTTAAGTTGACATGAAACATCCATGAAATTAAACCAAATCCAGCATTCCATGTTTGTGCATATGGAAAACACAGATAATAACATGGGGAATCTCCTGAAAAATCTCAAACTGTGTATGCAATAAGTTTACCATGATAGTACTTATTCGCACTTACTTCAAGACGTCCACACAGATGATCAGCTCTACCCTGTAGCATTATTTCTGAAATTACAAATCGGTATTGAATATGAACCTCGTCTCTCTCACGTTGATTCAATTGAGATTCTAGGCAAATAAATAAACTTAAAAACGAAGCCACTCTTTAGACATGACGTGATCGAAACTTTTCCAATATCTTCTACTAACAAAACTGCATCTGACATCCCGGCTATATCCATAAACCTTGTTACACAAAACATTCATTAAAACATCCGCTCATTTGGACATTTTGTGCAAACGAAACAAACTGCACAAATCCCTCGGCTAAGCTCCTTCCCCATCTGACGGAAGCAAGCTCAGCACAATCAGCATATCCATCAGCCCAGACCCAGGTCAATCCGGACGAAATTGAGCAAAGTCTTATGATCCCCATCCCCCTCCCTCCCCCACATCTAGCTCGGAAAGAATGCCTTGACGGCCGCCTAAATTGCAGTAATACGTAACTGAACGGGGCATACCGATTTTT
>JASCZW010011779.1:0-30839 GCA_034211315.2 Aedes japonicus
CGCAAACTAATGTGTAACATAGAAAATGGTCGCGTGAAACAAGCAACAAAATATTGACTCTGGATTTCAATTAAACGTCAAAAGCGAAATGAAAAACTAAATTGAAAAACGAAAAAGGTGAGATATGTCAGTGACATATCTGCAAAGTCGACGTAGGACTGCTTGTTGATGTGGAGGAATTGTAATAGAAATAATGTGGAGGAATTGTAAAAGAATTAAATATTTACTATATTTTGTTCAGTCTAAAGACTCATCAAACCATCTGTTATTAGTTTAAGTAGCCCTGCGCTACAACATCAACTACCATCTGCCGAGCCTTCAGCTGCAGTCCATTGAAGCCATCGGAGTCGAGGTCGAAACTGCTGTCGGCAGTTCCGTAAGCTAACTCGGAGGCAAGGGCAGTTCATCGTCGCCGGCGACATGAATGCGACACACGAAATCTGGGGGAACACCCGGCGGAATCGGAACGGAATTTTTCTACAGGAAGACCTGGAAGAGGGACATTACACCGTCCTGGGCCCAGATACTCCCACCCGGTTGAGCCGATCCGGGGTTCCTTCGACAATCGACATCTTCCTCACCAACATGGGGAACAACATCGCCCAGCCGATCGTACACCAGGAGCTCAGCTCGGACCACTATCCGGTGGTGGCCGAAGTTGGCTCCTCGGTCAACCGGCATCGTATCGCCAGACGGAACTACCATCGCGCCAGTTGGGAGAGGTTCCGACAACACGTTGACGACAATATCGATTTCGACATGCACCTCGATTCGGTTGATGACATCGAACGGCAGCTGCTGAGCATCGAGCAAGCGATCGCCCAGGCCCGGGAGCAACATGTACCGGTGATTGATCAGGTGAGTGACTCTGTACCGATTGATAGACCCACTAAAGAACTTATTCAATTGCGCAACGCCATTCGAAGGCAATACCAGCGAACTGGTTTGCCAACGCTCAAACGTCACTGCAATCGACTGACAAAAATTAATAAGGCCAGAATGGTGGACCTTAAGAATAACAATTTTGCCGACAAGATCCGCTCTCTCCCAGATTGTGCAAAGCCGTTCTGGAAGTTGACCAAAATTTTAAAAACTAAGCTAAGGCCCATTCCACCGTTGATCCCATTAGACAGCAATGGCTCTAAGGATCGATTGATAACTCCTGCAGAAAAGGCTGCTGAGATAAGTCAACACTTCGTCAACACTTTATCAGTTCCCATAATCTCAGGAAGTTGGAGATCTC
Organism: Aedes japonicus; assembly: GCA_034211315.2. Lineage (NCBI taxonomy): Eukaryota > Metazoa > Arthropoda > Insecta > Diptera > Culicidae > Aedes > Aedes japonicus. The sequence continues at coordinate 1,244 of JASCZW010011779.1, forward strand.
AGCTGACGAATTGTTGGCTTATATCAAATGCTCAAAGAACATGAAGGTCCCAGGTTTCGATAACATCTTGAACTTGGAGCTCAAGCAACTGAGCCCCCAGTTCTATAACCATCTGGCGATTGTTTTCAATCATTGCCTCCGACTTGGCTTCTTCTCCACGTGTTGGAAGTCAGCCAAAGTCATCCCCATCCAGAAACCTGGGAAAGATCCTTCATGTTCCAAGAGCTATAGGCCCATCAGCCTTCTCTCAGGATTATCCAAGCTATTTGAGAAAGCGATCTACCGTCGGCTTCTTTCATCTGCCAACGAGTTGAACATCTTGCTTGACGAACAATTTGGCTTCCGACGTGGTTGGTCGACAGTTCACCAACTTAACCGAGTCATTAACATCCTCAGACGGAACAAGTCTGTTTCAAAATCATCTGCCATGGCACTTCTCGACATCGAGAAGGCCTTTGATAACATGTGGCACGATGGCTTGGTGTACAAGCTGCATCGATACAATCTTCCCATTTTTCTGGTGAAGATAATTAAAAATTATCTGACGGACAGGACATTCCGTGTTTCGCTGCAAGGTGCAGTTTTCGATGCACAGGAGATTTCCGCCGGTGGTCCGCAGGGAAGCATACTAGGTCCACTTCTGTTCAACCTATTCACCTCGGACATACCCCCGCTCCCTGAAAATGGATCTCTGTCGTTGTTCGCCGATGATACTGCAGTCGTCCACAACGGTAGGGTAATAAGAGCGCTTACAGCGAAACCGCAGCGAAGCCTGAATGTTCTGTCTGAATACTTCACCGATTGGAAGATCTGTATCAATGCGGCGAAGACCCAGGTCATCCTATTTCTACACTCCAACTCTCCCAAACTTGTTCCACCTGAGGATTGTAAAATAAACCTAAACAACACAACGGTGGAATGGGCCAAATCAGCTGTCTATCTTGTCGTTACAATAGACAGCAAGCTTATTTTCAGGGAACAGGTTGACAAAACTGTCACAAAGTGTAGCGTTCTGTTGAAGCTACTGTACCCATTGATCAACAGAAGGTCTACATTATCCCTGAAAAACAAGCTTGCTGTCTACAAGTAAATCATACTTCCAGTCATCGAATACGGCATGTTAATCTGGGAGAGTTGCGCTAAAACACATCACCTGAAACTTCAGCGTATTCAAAATAAGTTCCTCAGGATGATCCTGAACATCCCTCCGAGGACAAGAACATCTGAGGTCCACCGTCTGGCCGAGATAAAAATGCTCGACGATCGCTTTAGTGAGTCTATCAATCGGTACAGGGCACGCTGCCTGACATCGGATCACCAGATCATTCGGAATCTGGTATAGATTAGGTAGGTTATCAAAGGCTTTGTGCACAAATTACGTAACGCAAAAAAGCGGGATATTGGACCCCTCTCCCCCTATGTAACAATAAGTAACACGTGACCAAACTTCCCACCCTTAAATTACGTAACGCTCTCACCCCCCCCCGTCTATATCTCAAATGTGATAAAATCATCACAACAACTGTTATTGTTGTTGTTTTTATGTTTAATTTTCATTTGAGTAACTTGAAATTAGTAAAGATTGCTAATATTAGTCAATTAATTTCATTTAAGTAGCTTAAAGCTATTAAAAAGATTACGAAAAACATTGCATTCATTGTACTGCATTTATTCAGGTTACTGGATGTTCTTAATAGCAGTTCACACTACAGCTTATATTACATGATATAGAGTATCTTGATATCAAATGAAATGTACATTATTTCCAGTGAAAACTAAATGTATAGTTGCTGATATCAAGATACTCTATATCACGTAATATAAACAGTAGTGTGAACGTACTATAAAATTGTTAAATATATTAGTTCATCAGCTTTACTAAAACGTCTTGAAATTATTTAAAGTATTACTAACAACTTCAAAGTTTTAGCCATATAACATAATTCTAGCTAAAAGATCGCAACAGTATTTTATGCAATAATCTAATTATTATTAATTATAATTTTTTATACCAATCAATTTTCCGTTTGGTCCGAAACATAGAACAACAGACGCCGTAACAAGTGCACTTGATGTAGGCTACACGCAGAGGAATATTGAGTGACTGAACGCATATTTCTTGTGTATCAAATCAAACCACACTTTGTCTTAGTTTAGTGCAATCATATGTTTGAAACACCAAAATTTCTTATCGAATCCAATATTGTTAGTCAATTAATATTTCTAACAGAAATCATTATTGATTCAACAAAATAATTTTGTAGAATAAACAATCAACAACAAATTTAACTTAATTTCTTATTATTTCAATGGTTCTAATCTAAAAAACAATATTTTGTTTTTAAATTCAACCGCTTTGGTCGAATCAATGCAAATGTGCATTGTTTCCGAAAATCTTATGTTTTGATTCAACAATAAATGCTTTTTTTTTTCAATAAAAGCCTCCATTGCAGCGCTTTCAGAACCAAAATAATATTAATCAAAAATAAAATCGGTATTGTTTGAATAAATTAAAATCATAGGTAAGCTGTGTTGAATATATACAGAACAATATATTTCTCAGCGTGTATACGATGTACGATGTATGGAAAATTTCACCAATTGTTGATTCAAATCGTCATAAGATACCTTTCATTTAGTAGATCACATTTAAATAGTCTCCATTCATCGAAGCTGAGCGATTCCACGAACAAGTGGGAAATTTTTCCAGTTTTTATTTTTTGTATTTTTTGATTTGCATGAAACCTTGCATACAAGTTTTTGGGGAAGAAAAACGCCGTTTTGCATACTTGGTTCGCCATTTTGAATCTAGCCTTACTTATGAGAAGGGCCTATGAAAAATGCACATGATATCTTCAAAAAATTGTATCTCGGAAACGGTTTGTCCGATTGGTTTGGTGTCTTCGGCGAAGTTTTAGACAATTGTTGGTCCTATATGTAGAAAATATGCACGGTAAAAAAAAGTTTGGTTTTTGTGTTTTGAACTAAAATATAGATTTTCCCTTAAAAGTGACCTGTCAATAATTTTTTAATTATTCTTATGTTATAGCTGACTGAAAATGCTATCTAGTGTACAGTGAGTTGTTCTGGAGAAAAATAGGTAACAATGAAAAAAAAATTTAAAAAAAATTACAATTTTCAAAAAAGCTATTAAGCTAAAAGTCAAAAAAGTTTGTCACTCTAATTTTATGAAAGAACATCCAATTTGCAAGCAAAAAGTACTTCGGTAACATTTTTCTAAGATGCACCGTTTAGAAGATATTACTGATTTAATATTGATTTTTTTGATAACTTAATAAGTTTTGGCCCTTTTCGGATGTATTCCGTGTTTTTCAGTTTCAAAAGTATTTTTTCGGAAAGATTTGAAAATTTTGAGTTAAAATGACACTGACAGCTTAAAGATTCGAGTGAAATTCTCTGTCTTAAAAGTATTTTGAAAAACAAGTTACAAAATCCCACTATCAGGAACAATGATTTCTATAAGTGATTTTTGGTGCGTTGTGCCAAGTGCACCACTTGGCCAAAATGTGTTTTATTATCGCCACACCCATAAGGAACACATGTGATTGGCCATCAAAGGAACCAACATTTGAAACTATGGCGATAATTGGTGCAGTGTTCCAGTTATGGCAAAGTTTTGGCTCAGTTTCGAAATATTTCTTTCAAAATATGGATTGAAAGCTTTCATTTGACGTATTAAACGTGGGGTTTTCCCAGAATTTTTTAACATAGTTCTTAACTAGTATAAATTAACCCTTTTCTACTTGCTACTTCCTACTTTGCTTGGCACACAGGCAATTTTAATAATGCAAATTGGTTATTCACTTTTGATTTTTTATTTCAAATTGGTTATTTTGTAACGTAACGATTTTAAACCCCCCCTCCCCATATGTCACAATAAGTAACGGTTGCTCACCCCTCCCTCCCATTCATGCGTTACGTAATTTGTGCACAAAGCCAAATTTCAAAACTACCAATGCCCCAAGGGCTGAACTGAAAAAAATAATAATAACACAACACACACGTAACACATAAAACACATAAAAGATTAAACAAAGCTCAAAATTAGTGTGTGAACAGTGAACATCATTGCATAAGCAATTGTCGAGGGCAGGGGGCTTTTCTAGCCAAGCCAGTTCACCAACATTGTTCGTGTACTTGACAATAGCAGCGCTGGGTACCGACCGCCAGCTGCTTGCCGCGACCAGCTGAGCATTCCTGGGTATCGCCGGCTACTGCTGCCAATGCTGGGCACCGAGCGATGCTGCTGGGTGCTGCATCGCCCATCGGGAGATCCGCGCAGTTCCGATGCGGCCGAACGAATGAGGTATATTTGTTCGGAAATGTGTCTTTTATCATGGCATCGGGTACCATTGCATGAACAAAAGGGGGTAACAGCTAAAGCAATGTGAATCAAATTCATTAAAAGGGGAGGGGAATCAGATGTTTCGCCAAACACTAGCGTGAAACAGAATCTACCTCTCGAGAACAAAGAATAAGAAGAAGAAGGTGATGGGAGACGTCTCTTGCTTAGATTTGAAAACTGTGCTAGGAAATTTGGTTAATTTACTCTGTGAATCGAAATTATAAGACATCACCTTACATTTACGTTATTTTTAATAAGTTAATGTTAAAAATCAATCAACTTGATTACTAAAACTGATACGTAGAATTATTTCCAATCGATTGGTGCAAACGATATGAAAATCGTTTATGCAATGACTTAGTTATTATCGCTCAAAATCTCCAAAACGACCCGTAACGCGGTCGATTTCAGAAATTTTAGAACGGCGCCCCAGTATAGAAATGAAAGACGTAGTCCTACGTCAAAAAGTGCCTTGGGCTCTTTTTAGAGTTTTTCAGAGACCATAACTATTGACTTTACTTCACCCAAAAAAATGTTCACATAATCTGTAGAAAATATCCACTAGAAATTCACTTATCTTTCATGTGATTCAGAAAGTGAAAAATGCTTTGCAAAATCAATTGAATCTTATGTGTCCAGTGGAATGTGATATTTATTTTTTCAGTGTTATACAACTAAGCACAATCTTTTTGAAGTTTATACAAGTTGAACTACTGATCACACCTTTGGATTTTTGTTTTTGTTTTTGTATTTACGGATTGGAGTGAGGGTCAACCACACTTATCACAAATGATACATAATTATTGTCCACCCTTAGCTGAGTTAGTAAACTCTCAGGTACACAGCAACAACATGCTGGTAGAGTTTCTCAACTCTCTGGACATAAAGTAAGGAGTGTATCGAATATAAGCTATCCACATACGTTTGCGTTGTAGGCATGTATTTGTGATGTTTTTTTATGCTATGAACACTGTATGCTCTGCGTTTGACTGTCAGCTTTCTTTTGTTTACTTGTTTGTGCGGTTCAAATTCTGCGTTTTCAAAATGTTGCGTATTGAAAAGGAAGTGAAAATTAAGGTTCTGGACTCATGGCTAAGTGAGAAGGGTATTACTATGCGAAAATTGGCGAAGCGGTTTGGAATTCATCATGCGAGTGTTAAAACCATCATTAATAAGTTTGGGGAACACTATTCTTTAGATGAGCTACCAGGAAGAGGCAGAAAACCCGGTTCTTCCAACCCGTAACTGGAGCAGAAAGTGGTATCTCTAATCATGAAGAACAAATCAATGTCAATACGTGATTTTGCCAAAAAAAGCAGGAACAAGTGTCGGAATGATCCAGCGAAGACCTGAAGACCTACAAGAAGCAGAAAATCCCGAAACAAAGTGCAGAACAGAAGAAGCGAGCAGCAACAAGGGCCCGGAAATTGTATTCGCGTCTTTTGCAGCGTCCGGATGCATGCGTTTTGATGGACAATGAGACCTATGTAAAGGAGGACTCAAAAACCCTTCCAGGTCTACAATACTTTACTGCCGTCGTTGGGGAGGATGTGAGCGATGCGGACAGGTCGATTCAAGTGGAGAAATTCGGTCGAAAGGTACTGGTATGGTAAGCAATATGTTCCTGTGGTTTGAAGTCAACCATTTTTTACCCTACCGGAACTATAAACGCGGAAATCTATCGATCTGAGTGTCTCCCGAAGAGATTGTTGCCTTTATATAAGAAGCATAGTATACCTCCACTGTTTTGGCCGGATTTAGCGTCGGCTCACTATGCCAAAAGCACTCTCAATTGGCTTGCGGAAAAGGGTATAGATTTCGTTGAGAAAAATATCAATCCACCAAATTGCCCTCAGCTTCAACCCATCGAACGTTATTGGGCAATCGTGAAGAGGGTCTTCAAGAAGACTGGTAAGGCAGCTGGAAACATGTAGGAGTTCAAAAAAATTTGAGCTCAAGCGTCCAAAAAATGCGATGCAACACTTGTCCGGAACTTGATGAAGAGCATTCGATCCAAAGTTCGAAAATTCGTGAAGGAATAATTTAAATTTCATCCGGTCTTCATTATGTTCAAGTTTAACCTCGTACAATAAAGGATCAATTTTTTGTATGAATAAAATATCGGTTTTCAACATAATTTGAAAGAATGTTTGTGGATAGCTTATTTTCGATACACTCCTTATAGTAGTATTGTTCTTACTACACAGATGTCAATTAATAACTGCCGAAGCGCATCTGAAACGATATTTTTAGAACCGCCTAAAGTTCTGTCCATTTAGAATCCCGAATCACTTATTGTGTTGCAGCAGCACGGAAAGTGACCGATGCAAGAATTCTTTTAAATTGGTTTGTTTACCTTGGCGCCCACTTTCTGTGGTATAAATTTCACGGTGTTTCGTGCAGTGAGTCAAAAGTTATTCCAGATAGAAGCCGAGAGAAGAGAATAAATTCTGCACTCCCACGTTGATAATCCAATGTGGTCCGCAATAAAAATCGCAAAAACGTTGAAAATCGCTAAATCAACCGTGTATGATGTGCTCAAACGTTTCAGGGAGCAAAAGAGCGTGGATCGAGTGCCTGAAGGTAAGCGTGGTAGTGGAACATATGACCGCAAGCTGATCCAGATGGTGTTGAGAATCATCAGAAATGAAATCGCACAAAAATGCGCTGCTGCTCGCAGTACCGTTCGAAGAATTCGTTTGCGTGCAGGATATCGTTCTTATCGAGCCAGCAAGCAACAGTGAGCGCTCAACTTCCGAGCTGAATACACGCGTTTTTCTTTACTGCTCTGTGGAAGTCGAACACAAACTACTTTTTTTACTTTCTCTCTTCTTGCTCATCGTTGGGCCGTCCAGTGTCGCTGTGCGTCCAAACGACTCCGCGATGGGCCGTCGAGAAAACACCTTTCGCATAGATTTTGCGAACGTGCCGAAGAAACCGGACAATGCTAAAGTGCATAGTTTTTGTGCGACCGTGCTGGGTCTGAAGCAAGGTGAAGTGCTTCGGATACAAAACAGCAGAACCGTAGGAGTTTCATTCGTGAAAGTCATCGATCTGGCGTTGGCGCAACACACTTGCGAGGAACACGATGGCAAACACGACATCACTGTCGACGGAAAGAAATATCCGTTGCGAATTACCCTGGAGGATGGAGCAGTGGAGGTGAGGCTCTTCGATTTGTCCGAAGGCGTGTCGGACCAAAAAATCACCGACTTCTTAGGAAGGTACGGTGACGTCACCACAATACGCGAGCAACGAAACGGAGCCGATGTCAATTTCCCTGGCATCTCGACTGGTGTCCGGGTAGCCAAAATGAACGTCGAACGAAACATCGAGTCGTGGGTCACCATCGATGGCGAGATGACACAAGTGGCGTATTACGGGCAGCGTCAAACTTGCCGACACTGCCGCGAATACATCCACATCGGGGCTACGTGCGTGCAGAACAAAAAACTGCTCGTACAAAAGTCGTACGCCGATGCTGCAAAGCAGGCGCCATCGCAAAAAACGACTCAAGTTCCGACTCCGATCCAGGCCGCACACAGTGCGAACGAAACAAAAACCACCTCGAACCAAGCTGCTCAGCCTCGGTTCGAAACACACTCGGCGAAAACGACCATGCCGCCGCCGAAACCAACTCCCCACCGGCAACAGAAGCTGCTGCCAGTACCAATCGTGACCGAACAAAATTTCCCCCCGTTAGCCTCCATCTCGGCTTCGTCTCACCCATCGGGCAGCGGGTCGTTGGCCCCCTTTACAGGTCAACAGCCCCCTGCTAGCAGCGTAGTGGAACGCAAAACTGCTAGTGGCAAGTCCGATGGCAACGAAACCGATTCGTCGGTCGGCTCAAACACCAGCTCCAGAAGGCACCTCCGTAATCGCCCACCAGGCAAGAAGCCTCGAGTGGAAGACGACGATGGTATGCGAGATGGGAGTAAACAACCGTCGTAATGGCCGTTCTCCACCTATAACCTCGCTACAATCAACATCAACAACATCACGAACACAACGAAAATCGACGCACTCCGAACCTTTATTCGAACGATGGAGCTGGATATCGTTTTTCTCCAGGAGCTAGAGAACGAGCAGCTTTCTCTGCCTGGATTCAACGTTTTCTGCAACGTTGATCATGCAAGGCGTGGAACGGCAATCGCACTAAAAGACCACATCCAATTCTCGCATGTAGAGAAGAGCCTGGGTGGTCGCCTCATCGCTGTGAGGATACAAAACACGACGCTGTGCAATGTATATGCGCCATCGGGGTCAGCTTTCCGCGCGGAGAGGGAAAGATTTTTCAACGGCACGATCGCATACTCCCTTCGGTATAATACGCAAAACGTCATCCTCGCTGGCGATTTTAACTGCGTCCTTCGTCCGAGCGACTCCACGAGTGCAAATACAAGCCCGGCTCTCCTGGCGACCGTACGGCAGTTGCAACTGCATGATGTGTGGATGAAACTGCACCCCAATACTCCCGCACCCACGTACGTCACACACAACGCGGCATCCAGGCTCGATCGCATGTACATCAGCACGGGGCTATGCGAGCACCTGCGATGCGCAGCCACGCACGTATGCTCATTCACCGACCACAAAGCTCTGACAGTACGTATTTGCCTTCCACACCTTGGCCGCAACAAGGCAACAAGGACGCGGATTCTGGTCTCTCCGCCCTCACCTCTTAACGCCAGAAAATCTAGAGGAATTTCAAGTCCGGTGGCAGTTCTGGACCCGTCAGCGCAGAAATTTCCCTACCTGGCTGGCATGGTGGATCTCATGCGCGAAACCGAAGATTAAATCTTTTTTCCGGTGGAAGTCGAGCGAAGCCCTCAGGATTTTCCACGCGAAACAACAACAGCTCTACGAACAGCTACGTCACGCGTATGATGGCTATTTCCAGAATCGCTCAATGCTGGTAACCATCAACCGCATAAAAGCGCAAATGCTCACGCTGCAGCGACAGTTTGCGCAAAACTTCATTCGCCTAAATGAAACGTTCGTTGCGGGGGAGAGCATATCAACTTTTCAGCTGGGCGACCGACGGCGAAAAAAAACCACGATCACAGGACTGCAGACGGAGCAAGGAGAACAAATTCAAGGCTCCCTAGAGATCGAACAGCACATGTTTCGATACTTTAGGGACCTATACGCGGCGGAAGAGACAAGGCAAAACGGGGAAGAAACGTTCGAAACCGAGAGAGTCGTGCCGGAGAACGACGAAGCAAATGCAGCTCTAATGGCAGAGATCAGCGTAGACGAATTGAAAAATTCCATCCGAACGTCGCAAAAACGAAAGTCTCCGGGCATCGATGGCTTGCCGATAGAATTCTACCACCGTACATTCGACATCATCTATCGGGAGCTCTACTTTGTCATGAATGAAGCCGCGACGGATGAGCTCCCCACAGCATTCACCGATGGTACCATAGTGTTGGTCAAAAAGAGAGGTGGCGATGGCACTGCGAGAGCATACCGTCCCATCAGCTTGCTCAACGTTGACTACAAGATTCTCTCCCGTGTGATGAAAGCCCGACTGGAACGTGTACTGCGATCACATCGTGTTTTGAGTGACGCACAAAAATGCGCGAACACCGACCGCTCTATATTTCAAGCTACGCTCTCGCTCAAGGATCGTGTGGCACAGCTTATCGCGAGAAAGCAGAAGGGGAAGTTAATCTCGTTCGATCTCGACCACGCGTTCGATCGGGTCTCTCATGAGTTCCTGCACCGAACCTTGATCTCTCTTGGTATCAACCAGAATTTCGTCAGCTGGCTTTCTCGGGTGGCTGCTACCTCTTCGTCCCGGCTGCTTGTGAATGGGCACCTCTCACAGCCGTTCCGTATCGAACGATCCGTTCGGCAGGGAGATCCAATGTCGATGCTGCTCTTCGTGCTCTATCTCCACCCCCTCTTATCACGTGTGGAGCGTGTGTGTGGTGGTGATCTCTGCGTTGCATATGCTGACGACATCACGGTGATTGCAACCTCAACACGGACGGCCGAACAAATTTTCCAGCTGTTTGACTGCTTTGAGATCGTAGCCGGGGCAAAACTCAATCGGCACAAAACAGTAGCGATCGACGTTGGATTCACCGATGGAGCTCCACTATCGATACCAGGGCTTCATACTGCTGAAAAGGTGAAGGTGCTGGGCGTTATTTTTGCCAACTCAGTGCGGCTGATGGCAAAGCTAAACTGGGACACACTAGTGGGTAAAATTCGGCAGATGATATTCCTGCACAACATGCGCTCCCTTTCCCTGCAGCAGAAAATTATCCTGCTGAACACGTTCATCACGGCGAAGGTGTGGTACCTGTCGTCAATATTACCACCGCAATGCATCCACACAGCAAAGATAACATCGACAATGCGGACCTTCTTGTTTCGTGGAGTAGCTGCATGCGTCCCTATGCAGCAACTAGCGCGTAGCAAGGAGCAAGGAGGACTGAAGCTGCAACTTCCAGCTTTCAAATGCAAAGCGCTTCTTATTAACCGCCACCTTCAAGAGATCAATTCCCTTCCCCATTATAAGTTCCTTCTCGCCCAAAATATTCCTCCCCCCGCCGATCTTCCTTGCCTCAAACTCCTCTCTCAGCAAATTCCCTTACTTCCTATCAACATCCAACAAAACCCCTCCAGTGATCTCATACACCAGTTCTATCTGGAACAAACGGAGCTTCCCAGAGTGGAAAGAAACTATCCAGGCATCGAGTGGAAGAAGATCTGGATAAACATATCGTCACGAAGGCTGCCGTCCAACCTGCGCATGGATCTGTACCTATTAATAAATGAGAAGACGGATCATCGTAGGCTACTTAACAAAATCGGTCGTGCAAGCGATCCTTATTGCCAGTTTTGTCTGATGCCCATCATCGAATCACTACAACATAAATTCAGCGAGTGCCCTCGAGTAGCTGCAGCATGGGCACACATCCAACGAAAGCTGACCATGATTCTTAACGGGTGGCAGCAGCTAACTTTCGACGATCTTCTGCGACCCATTTTGGGAAACATAGAACCAGCGATAAAAGTAGAAATGCTTAAAATTTTTATAAAATACATCAGCTTTATTAATTTAAATGTTAATAATAGAATCGATGTTGGCGAACTAGACTTCATTTTGAGGCTAGTTGATTAATGGTCTAGTGTAATATTTTATTTAAATTCAATCTAAATAAACAATATTTTACAAAAAAAAAAAAAAAGCAACCAAACAGAACGTTGAAGCAAGGTTTCGTCACCAAAACTTGAGCTCGGAAATTGTACCAGCAGGTTTTGACGAAGTGCCAAGGATGTCTGCTCTTCGAAGATGAAACATGGCGACGGCACGAGAAGATGTTCCTGCGACATTTAAGTTTGCTTTTATGAACAAAAAGAAGTAATCCAGTGGTACCGCGATAATAACGTAGATTTCGTCGATAGAAACCTAAATCCACCCAACTGCCCACAGTTCCGGCCCATCGAGAGTTTTTGGGCAATAATGAAGCGGAAGCTTAAGTAAAGTAGAAAACGGCTCGGGACGCGACTCAGATGACCAAAATGTGGAACAAATGTGCCAAGGAAGTTGACTCCGGAGGTGTGCAGCGTTTGATGGGAGGAATAAAGAAGAAAGTGCGAATTTTCAAAAGAAACGAAAAGAAATGATTTGTATTAATATTTTTTCCTTAAAGTGAATTACTTTTCTTTTGATGTATTAAACTCATTTATACGTCAATCCGTTACCGAGATACAGATGATTTTATTATTCCGGATTCTAAATGGACATGGCTTAAGAATCGACCGCTACAGAAATGCCCCATTCCTATCGATATGATTGAATTTCGATTTAGGTATATCTATGTATTTAAACGATAAACAGCACAACCTCACCTTTATCCCAATGTTGACATATTTATGCCGTACTTTTCCATCACTGATCAAATTCGAAGATCGATCCTATGATTATTCACTAATGAGTAAACACCACTTACTGGGCACACCCAGCTTTCTTACATACCAAAACAAAACCGTAACATGTAGACCGCAAACAACGTAAAGAAACAATACTGTATTCTCACATTTCCTTATCTTTCCAGATATTAGTCACCTTTGATCGTAGCCTGTACGCTTCCGATCTTGCGGTTGTGCTGCTTTAGTGTGATCAAAGGCTCAACCGTGATAAGCCACAGCAAAACTAAGAAACTACATTCCTCACTACTCGCAGAAAAAAAGAAACACAACCTTTCGGCTTCACCCAGATTAGACGAAGTAAAAAGGAATGATTTGACCACTTCTCTTACAAACGAAAGGAACTGAAGGAGAAAAAACGGGAACCAATAACACGTAACGATTTGCAGAAAAAAATAGGAACAGTAATACGAGTAACTACCAAGCAAGCATTAGACGACAGGCAAAGCTTCTTAATCTCAGCTTTATCTAGAAAATAAGTCAAAAATATTCACCAACGCCATGAGAACAAAACATTTTCTACTGCTATTATCAGCCGTGATTGGAACGAGCTTGCTGTTCATACTTTTCGGACCAGCCGGGCAGCAGAATGATTCGATTAAGAATATTGTCTCACAGACGCACGAACAGCTGCGGAATTTGCAGGTGAGTCATGTAGGTTATCACGTTTTACGATCATCCAAATAGAACCTCCCTTTAAACTTCCCTTTTTGCAGAACAACTTAAGGGATGCCAATGAACAACACCCAGAGATGGACCCGAAGTACCTGGCTCAGCTGGGATTCACTCACTCTCTGTACAATGGAACGCGCTCTAATTTTTCTGTCGTGACGTACACCCAATCCGGCGAGGTGGCATCTACGATCCTGTACGCACAAAACATTGCCACGAAGCTGCCCAATAATCAGCTGCTGATTTACGATCTGGGTTTATCCGAGAGTGACCTACACACTCTGCAGGCATTTTGCAACAGTTCCCGTTGCATTGTAATAACCTATGATCTGAGTGCACTGCCGTCGTATGTTACGGACGAAAACATGCACGCCTTTCGGCCAATTATTATCCACGATGCCCTTGCTCGGGCACGCACCATTCTGTTCACTGAGAACAGTGTACGGCTGCGGGGCTCTGGCAAGGAGATCACGGACATACGGGTCAAGACTGAGAACAACAGCGGGATAATGGGCTGGACCACACAACAAGCGGTCACCAGTCGCACACATCCGAAAATGTTCGACTATTTTGACACGGATTCGGACAACTTCCAGTTCCTGCCGATGGTTTCGCTGGATTTCGTCTTCTTTGTCAGCACTCCGAAGGTGAATGATAAGATAATGCTACCTTGGGTAAGGTGCATGTTGACGCCCGAATGTCTACATCCTATCGGTAGGTATGAAATTTATGATGAGGTTTTGTTCAGTTATCTTATGCAAGGGCCATAAAGATAGTCATAAATAACGGCACAGTTCAAATGGTAACATATGTTCACAATGATCCAATCCGTTTCTCGCAGGTGCTCAGTCAGCCGGGTGCAAGTTCAACAAAAAGCCTCAGTACCGTTACTCGGGCTGCCACGGTTACGACACGTCCGCCTTCAACATCATCCTGGGGCTAACTTACGGCTTTGACGAGGCCAAATACTCCACACACGAGGACTCAAGCGGACTGTACTACGTCGAAAGTCTCGAACAGGCAACTAAGATCCTGGAGAACCGGCGGAAAAACATAAGTGACACATCGGAACATCCATTTACGGAGGAGTAAAGTAGATGGCCGTGTTTTTTTTTTATGGGAACAGCTTAACCCGTATCTCTGCTGCCGCACAATGCTGATCGCGCTGCTACATGCACATACGGCTTAAAGCAAACACGTAGTAGTCAAGCGAGGCATATCGCGCCATCATCCTCTACTTTGTAAGTAGAGTAGACTTAAAAGTGTACAGATTTTACTTGGCGTTAATTTCGCTGCTGCAACTGCTTGTTGTACCCCGGCTCGAATATTTATAATCATGGTAAATATGCATAAAAAGATACGCGGGGCGCATCTCAAGGGAATTGGCCTTGTGTGTGTGAGTGTGTGTATATGTGGTGGATGGGGAGGGGGGGAGGGGAGATTAAACCAAAGTTTAGCTAATTGCGCTGGAATGCAATTAGCTGCAACGAGTGAGTGTGAGATATGTTTCCGTTTAGCTGTTTAGTTTTATTATTGCAGCAATTTAGTGATGCGAGTTTATTGGTCAATGTAGGTACCAGATTCAGACAACTGCGAACGAGATAATCATTAAGCACCTCGGTTGAATGTTCTTTTTTTTTGTTTTCGGATTACTGTGTAAATAAACACTGAAATATCTAGGTGTGTCGTTTCCGTTCCGTACGATTCCGTCGCGATGAAAGTCTGATTGTTTTAATTTGTCTTATTGTTTTGGGTAGGTGCGGTATGCTGGTTGTAATCTGCTTTATGCTATGGACGAAGGTTCAAAAAATACGTTCGCAAATACGACAGTTTTTATTAGGAAAAACTTTTCAAAAATGTCTTACATAAACACCTCGTGATTTTAGAAGCATAAATCTCAGCAAGAAAGCAACAAACAACAGGGATCTTCTTATTCTGACTTGGTTTCACTTGAGTAAAACTTGAGTACGATAAAGCCAAACCTAGTAAAACGTCAAAATTGTTTTTATTTTTTTATTTATTTAGTCAGCACCAACAGGCTTCATAAAGCCCCAATGACGGTATTGCAAATATGACGAGTACAATAAACTTAAACTTAAATATCAAACCACAATATACTTGTTCATAAAGGTCTTCGCAGAGTTTGCCGAGGAACATGGTAGTCGAACATTGTCGAGACTCTATTAAAAACACGCTGCAGTCCTCCGATCGCGCCGTTCATGCTATAATTGTTTCGGCGAATTGGCATCCTCAGCATTACACTATTGCGCAATGCCCTTGGTTGAACGTTAATATTAATCTACTCCAGCATGGAACTGCAATCGATTCGGCCTTGTAAAATGTCTGCAACAAAAAGAGCCTTGGATGTGTCATGACGGAACTGAAGCGGCGCAAGATCGATCAATCGACAACGATACTCGTAACTCGGCAACCATCTCAAAGCGAAGCGTAAAAACCTCCATCAGTACTCTAGAATCGATCGCACCAAGGAGCAATAAAGGGACTTCAAGCAGTAAATATCGCAGAAGTCTTAAGCCATCCGAAAAAATAAACCCTAGAGCTCTTGACGCCTTGTCCACGATGTAGGAGATGTGAAATTTTTACGTCAACTGAGAATCCAGAATTACTTCTAGATCTTTTACTTAAGTCGCACGTTTGATTGCCGTGCCTTGAAGCTTTTAGTCGAAGAGAATCGAGGGTATCAGAGAGTAGAGGGTCTATTATAACGAGCTCAAATAGTTTCGATACCGCGCTCAAAGACGAAATGCCTCGGTAATTATCCGCATCTCGCTTGGTTCCCTTCTTGGCAACCTTCCAACACGAGGGAAATATGCCACTTGATGTGGAAATCTGGAACAGACGATGCAAGGGGGCCATCAGAATGGAAATATGTTTCTTTAGAAATACTGACGGAACTCCATCTGGGCCAGGATTGAAGGATGACTTGAGCTGCGATGCGGCGTTGGAGATCATCTCAATACTGATATCGATTGCACCAAATGAGTAACCATTCAGAGGAACGTTGTTCGTAGTCGCAGTTATCTGATCGTCAGTGAATATGCTGGCAAACTTGATCGAAAACAAGCGGCAAATGTCCAAGACCATGGACGATGGTAGTCCAGACTCCATGCGCTGCTGAATTAATATATCTCCAAAAAGATTTCGGACGTGATTTCAGCTTTCTTTGGACATTTTGTTGGTAGCGAGAGTAACATAGCCTACTAACCTGCTTGAACTCGTAATTGAGCCTCACGTAGCAATGTTTGTACCTTCTTAGTGCTGCTCTCTTGGTCGATTTAAACTTGTTTAGATCCTTCTTCTGCGACGGAAGAAAGACTCTTTCTAGCGAATAGTTTTCGGCACATGCCTGTCAATGACGTACGCCAAAACATTAGAAAATGTGAGAGCGACATTGTTAACGTCGTCAGCGTCCAGAATTGTATCCCAGTCTATGTTGAACGGACCGGTGTCTCGAGCACTTACAAAACAGAGGTCTAAGCTGCGGTGATTTTCGTTCACTACGTGGTTAATTTGAGAGAATGTTGCCACGCTATAGAAATCGAGAAGATGTAACGCTTCTGAATAAAGCACGGATTTTTCAGTCAGGATGGAGAAAGCCACTGCGAGACGATTTCCACGAAATACCAGCCAAATTGAAGTCAACGATTCGTTGAAGCCGAGTTTTCAACTATAGAGAAAACGGAGCGGCAATGCGCCTCAATGAATTCAGTATCACGTGTCCGATCAGGTGGAATATACACAGCACACAGAAACAGTGTTCTATCCAATAGTCTAACAGTGAGCCAGATCTGCTCCAAACACTCCCATTCGCTATTTTCGATAGGTTTCGCCTTCCATCCGCAACGAACCGCTATTATAACACCACCTCCAGTAGATTTCCTGCTATTGTTGGGATTTCTATCACATCGGAAAACCTCATAATCGGGTCCAAATACTTGGTTGGAAAGTGTGCGACCATCAAGCCAACTCTCTATCAGGACGATAACATCATAGCAGCGAGCAGCGGTAGCCAAACGGTAGTCAAGGACATTAGAATTAATTCCACTGACGTTCTGGTAGAATATTATGAGGTCCTGCGTACGGCAGATGGACGAATTAGGCTGAACGGATTTTCTCCTTCCTAACTTATGGAGCGAGGAAGCTTCAACACAATCGGTAAAAGGTTTGGATCCATTAGGGATGGTAGACGGCGGAACTATAGTTGCGTATGAGGTAGCAAAGGCGATTCCGCATCATCAGGCTGCGAAAATTCACGTTTATGTTTGAACTTGCCTGACGTAGCAAGTTGGGAGACACCCAGTCCACATCAAAGCTCAGAACCAGGACGACTAAGAAGAACGCTGGCTGCAACAGGATCGACTGAGTTAGAGGAACTGGGGACTCCCATATTGCTCTCTACGGTGCGTCCTAGATGTCCATGAAGAGTATCGTGCGATTTTGCAGCGAGCCATGTTGTCTGATGTGCGGTCGGTGATGTCAAAAGCTCTTGTTGAAAATGAGTGGATCATAGTGTGCTGAAATTCGAACCAGCATAAGGCAGCCAACAATCGAGTGAATATGAATGGTGTAAATTGTACTTACCTGAACAGGTTGGGATCATGTTAAAATGTTGCACACTAATCGTATTTTTGCTAGCATTCATAGTGGTTTAATTAAGCCACTGGGCCATATTACGGGTGTGACTTCACGGTGAACAAGCTCACATGCAAATGGGTTGAGTGTAACAATCGATGGAGATGAAGTTCCAGAGTTCCATGAAAAGTGCTCACGATGATAAGCGAATATGCCACTTCTGTAAGAAGCCTAGCCATATCCGGCGCAACTGAAGAAAACTGTCATAAGAGCAACGCAGATCCAAGGTGAGGGCTGTGGAGTCCTCTGTGGTGTCGACGGTGAAGAAGATGTGATGAAGATTTACATTAGTGCAGTGAACTTTGTGCCCGGTCTGTCGACCAGCTTGATTTCGGTTGCTTAGCTAGCACAGAATAAATTGAACGCGAGTTTCGACGAGCAGTAGTATCGTGAATCCAAAAGGTGTCGTTGTCATTGTGGTTGTCGTTACAACGACCTCTATCAACTGCGGCTTTCGGCGACTTTACTCATGGTAATTACCGGACAACACACGAAAAACTGCCAAGCGAATCATGAAGGAGAACCTTGCAATAGGTATATAATTAAGCGATTGTGGTTTGAGACTTGAACGTGAATGTTGTATGGAGGAGCAATCGGCTCGACTTCCATTTACTGCCATTACTGAGCGGAAATCGACTGGGATCCTAGACATCGTGCAAACTGACCTGTTGGTTTGATGATGAGCGCCACCCCGAGTGATAACAGATGTGTTATGAACATCATCGAAGACTTCAGTCGGTTCACGGTGACGTACCTCCTGAAGAACAAATCAGCTGAGAAAATCAAGGACTCTGTTCGATGGGTGAAAAAGGTTTTTCCCTCTGATGGAGGAGGAGGATTCGAAGAAACTTCTATGGTGAGGAAGGAATCAACCTTACTAACCTTACTCGCCGCAACAGAACGGTGTGGCTGAGCGTAAAGACAGGTCGCTTGCCGAGATGGCTACCTGTATGCTACTCGACTCTGATCTTAAGATGCGCTTCTTGGGTGAGGCGACGCTTACCGCAACCTATTAACAGAACCGCTTACCTCCTAGGTACATCCCCAATACTTATTCCCAAGACAATGCGAGGAAAAATGGCTGGCAAGGCGCTGAAGCTTACGTTTGTGGGATATTCTCTGAAGCCTAAAGGCTTTGGCTTAGTAAACCGTTAGACGAACCAGATAACAGTCAGCCAAGAGGCCAGGTTTATTGAACTTGGCAACGGGACGAGGTTAGTGACCTACCCTACGTTAATACCGAAATACAGTGTTCCAGCAGAGACCGTCGACGGTATAATACAGCTGCAACCTGTGGAGACGAAGAAGTCCAACAATTATGCGGACTCAGCGAATAGTTAAGAATATGATGATGCAAATGAAGAAGAAAGAGATTCCTGTCACGACGCGTCGATGGAATCGGCAGCACCTTGAGCATTACCCAAGCGTTACGACAATTATGTTCGGGATTACGTCGCAAGCGTCGCTGCAAGTGCAGTAGAAGAACCATCAATTTTTGGGAAGCTGTCCAAAAACCTGAACCGCCGAGTGCGATTGAGAATAAATCTCTTGGGTTTAATGAGACGTGAGAGCTTGTGTTCGAGCTTGTGGCTTCGAAGCAGAACATAGTCGTGCGACATCTCGACATAAAAACCGCGTATCTCTAAGGGTCATTGGATGTGGATATTCTGATGCAACAGCCTTCTGGATGTGCGAGTACCCGGAAAGGGGAGTGTGCAGACTCAATGAAATATTTATGGCTTGCGGCAGTCAGGCATCGTTGCTGGCATCGACAACTCAACGAACCATTATCAGGGGACGATTCAAACCGTCAGGCGCTGATTCGTGCCTATATGTAAAAAATTTAAGCACAACTCGAGTGTTCCTACTTTTCGACATGTTGATTGGATCAACGGACTTCTCGTCAAACGACTATCGATTGAAGAATTACATCGAGAAGCTGTTGGTGAAGCATGGCATGGACCCTTGTAGGCGGATTACTATACCTTTCTATAGACGTTCGACCAGACATCGCAGCCACTGCAATACTTGGACGCAAGTTCAGGAAGCAGATTGGACCGCCGCGGAGCGTGTGCTTCGATATTTGAAGACAACTGCCGATTAAAGTCTGGAACTAGGGGGAGATCCAGGGCAAGTGCTCATCGGGTATGCGGATTCCTATTGGGCAAGCGACGTCGGCAGTCGAAAGTCAACATTCGGTTTCGTATTCACTTTAGCAGAGGAGTGATCTTTTGGGTCAGCCGTCGCCAAACATCAGTCACTCTCTCGACTGTGGAGACGGAGTACGTGCCATTCTTCGAAACTTTCCAAGAGGCCGTATGACTAAGGCAACTTCTACGTGGTTTTAGCAGCAGAGGAGTAGAAGGATCCGGTTCGTGTTGAACGAGGACAACAAAGGATGTCTTGCGTTCGTGAAGACAGAGCGTTTGCGCCGACGTTCCAAGCATATCGACACGAAAGAGAATTTCGTCAAGGATTTGTGTGAGAAGATGGAGATACGTTTGGTCAACTGTGCGACTGACCAAATGGCTAGAAATTTCCAGTGAAATAGTTGACCATTGACTGTGGAGAAAAACAATGCACACAGCTCTATTCAATTGAACCACGGCCGACGCAAGTGTGTTTAAGACGTTCAGATTTCTGTTTGTTTTAAAGAAAAGTTCGCATTTTATTTCTGCAATCGCGAGTGTTTATTCTTTTTCTCATCCGATTCCACGCAGATTTTTCGTGTTGGTTACGCACTTTCAAGCGGCTGTTGTCCCAGATATTTTTATTAAACTGTTACTGCTGCTGTCATTCATCTCATGCTCTTCTTGCTGGATTATATCAACTTTGATGGTCAATGAATAAACCAGAATTGAGCTTTCGTGCGTCTTTTCAAGTACCCGTTCAAACTTGTGGCATTTTACAACCAGCTAATTTATATATTTGCCTTACTTTTTTTTCGTTGCTTTTGTACATCATAATTTGTAGATATTTACCTTAGATTTTCGGAAATTCAGCAAGAATGTCCGCGTGTGTGATTTTCGTACTACTAAGACCGTAATAAAGAAGTATTTAAATAAAATAATTGAAAACCGGTGGCCAAGAAACAAAAACTGCAACAACATAACGATCAAAAGTGAAATGAAACGGGAAACAACTGTGTTTTCGGGGAAACGGGTTGAAAGGAATACATGAACATAAATTTGTAATATTTCGTTTTTTTTCATGCATGATGAAGAATCCTAAGAAAAGCTGTGAAATCCTAGTTTAACCCATAGCTTAGCCAAAACGTTGCGATTAACACGTAGAAAAATCGTAGCAATTTTCAGCTTGTCTCATTTAGAAAAGCTACAATTTTGTACTCAATTTATAGAACAAAGCCTTTATGATAACTTAATTCTTAATAGGAAGTGGGACATTTTAAATGACATTTGCATCAGTTATGTAAAAGTAAGTGTATCCTTCTTGGAATGAAGAAAAAAAAAAACAAAAGAAAACAGATTGCGTAAAAAAATATTGCAACTTAGACAAACCTTTAAAACTGCATTGTTTGAAATAAGCTGACTTGAACAAAGTTTAGGTGAACCAGCTGTCAGTACGAACCTTTATTGTAACAACCTTAGTCATTTGATGATGCCACTATATGTAGCTGTCACAACACAAACTGTATTAAAAGCCAGAGAAATTCGAACATAGTTTAAAAGTAGATATTAATTGCGATCGATCAAACTAGAGCTGATAGAATTTATCGAAACATTTCACTTATAATATTTCAAAGAAGACAGACGATACAATTCAGTTGTGTTTTGCATGCATTAGAGCCAAATATGGAACCTTACGATTAAAAATACCGCTTATTATCTAGCTATAACTGGGTGTAAAACACGTAATACTTTCGTTCCATGTATGGGTTGAATCACAAAACATTGTTTGTTTTTTATCAATCGAACGCATTTTCAACGTTCCTCCGCAACCTACTACACCGTTAAACGACAATCGAATTTATTCCTACAGATATAGATACTCTCCTATTTTTCCATTCATATCGCAACGTTTCGCTGATTGGCTCTAGTGTGCATGTCCTAACAATAGTTAAACTTGCGTCATTTCATCCTTAACATATCCACACACACAAAAAAAAACAAAATAAAATTATTGCGAACATCAACAATGACAGTCAGAAATATTAACCGAATGTTATACTTAATTCACTCTTAACAAAATCCCAGCAAAAGCTAGCAAGAAATATTATATCTATGCCACTGAAACCCGATATCATACATAAATAAAATAAAATAAAAACGATGTGAACAAATTCAAAACTGCAGCAAAATTTCAACTGAAAAAAATCGAATCTCTATGAAAGCAAGAAAAAAAAATCAAACATTAGCGCCATCCTGCGATAGGTTTCATTTCCCCTCGATTGCATATGGCCTTTTCGTTTCCTGCGATAAAGCTACTAAACTTGCAGCATTACGTAAGAAAGAAAAAAAAACTGTTCGTTCCCTTAGCAAAAAGAAAAAGAGCAAACCCGAAAAAAACTGCAAACGACCAGAAACAAACAGGTTTTATACAACAATTAACTAAATACTTCTATCACCTTCATCCTTTATGCAAGGACCTGAAGAAAACATTGTGAGATAAAACGTAAAACAAAACAAGAAATAATATAAACCTCATGAAACATCTTCCGAAATGGTTCAAGGGAAGTGAACGTATTTGAATTTAATTAGTTCCGCAGTCAAAGTAAGAATTTTGTTCCACTTTCGAACTCCCAGGAGCCTGTTGGACTTGTAACTGATAATGAAGAAGAAATAAATAACTGATAATGCGTTTTAATCAGAGGTAGCTTCGAGAAAAACAAATATTGAGGAGGAGGAAAAACATTTTGCTGCTATTCATTATCTTAGTTACATGGTATAAAAGATTGATAAAAATACTACTACCTTACATGTAGACGTAAAATATGTTAGTCGTGATATAGTAAAAGAGAAGCATAACTAAGGGCAAAACAAATCCTGCTATGAATCGTATTGATGTTATGAAAATTGGTGTAATTTTTATACGATTTGCAACAAGATGGTACATTTCACTTAGAAGAATTAAACTAAATATAACTTCGTAGATTTAACGATACCATAAAACTGCTAAGATTAATTCATGCTGTTTTAAGCATATGAAAATTTAATGGAAACTTGTTTGATAAAGTAAAAAATTAAAATAAAAGGAAAAAAAATATTTGAAACAATAAACCGGTGAGTTTTGTTGATATCCGAAAAAAATATGCGTTTCCAAAAATTTCATGTTGATTGATTGATAATAAAAAAATACATTAAATTGTTATGTTATGTATTCTCCGTGCGAGGAGTAACGATTATGATTTAGAAGGAGATGTTCGCTCATCACCATGAGGCACCAAGAGTGAACATTAATGTTTTTGGCTAGAATGAGCGAACATCTCCTTCTACATCATAATCGTTACTCCTCGCACGGAGAATAAATAACATAACAATTAATGTATGTAAAACCAAAAATGGTGGTAACCATTAATTATACTGGTGGGGACCAGTATCGCATCGCTTCACGGTGTTTCTCTCCGAGGTCTCTACGTTGGAGACGACGAGAAAAAACGTTAGTGATCGCAGTCGGTGCGAACCAAAACAAACCCAAAAAAGGAGAGAGTTCCTCTCCCATGTGCGCATCAATAAACAGAGTGCACACAATAGATCGCTAGAATAACTATACAAGCCACAGTGGTACATGAGCGTCTTTCCATGCGTCAATTTTTGCCTGTTGAAGTGGCGGACTTGTTCCGTTGCTACAACCTACCCCGCAGTGGGATGTTAGGCAAAGATTGACGTCCATGGTTCGAGTACCATTGGATACATGCCCTTCGCTCAATTTTCAAAAAACATCTGTTAATTTTCCTACCTGCCGCATTCTGACGGAACTTTCAACACTTTCTCTTCACATCTTTCATTCTAGCCAAAAACATTAATGTTCACTCTTGGTGCCTCAATTAATTTAGAGCGGTCTAAGAGGTTGCGTGGCTCAACACAAACCTTTGGTTTCGAAAAAGAATTTGGTGGCTCGACTTCATTTCGCAAAAACATTTAGAAACAAGCCGGCCACGTTTTGGCGAAATGTATTATGGAGTGACGAATCGAAATTCTTCTTCTTCTTCTCCTCCTCTTGGTGGCGGGACCGTAGTTGGTCCATACTGCCAAGTGTGGTCAAATCGTGAAACGTTTTTAAGTTTTTAGTCATGGTTGTTCTATATATCGTCGGTCGCGATCTCTTTATTTCTCTTAGTTATTTTCTTGATCGATCTATCAGTTGGTCACCAATCTATAAGTGGTGATTACTTTTATGAATTTTTGAGATCGTTATTCCCAGGGGAAAACCGTCTTCAAAGTGTGATTTTGTTTGATGTAATAAATTTTGAAATGTTTCGGTAATCTGCGTTGTTCGCGTTAATTAACAATGTTTCGATTGTGCTATGTTCCGTTATGATTTTATAGTTTGTTCTGCTTTGAGCGTATTTTAAACATTTGAAAATGATATGGTTGGAATCTTCTCTAGTCCCGCATGTTTCACATTTATCGTCTGAGGTCAAGTTCCATGAGTAAAGTTTTCTTTCGTTAATGTGTGAAAAGTTCGAAGTCGTCCTATTGATACTATTTCTTTTGTGTCTAAGTTATGTTGTTGAAACCATGGTTTAAGTGTAGGCTGTTTTAATAGGTTGTAGTGTAATTTGCCTTTCTGTGCTGAGAGTTCTGTGTATTCTTGTATCAAATCTTCTAGTGTTTCATGTTTTGTTAGATTCAACGTATCTCCTATTGCTGTTTTTGAATGTATACATTAAAAAGCTTGACAACCTTCTTTTGCAAGTAAATCAGCTTTTTCGTTACCTGTTACTCCTTTATGTCCTGGGACCCACTGTAGTTTTATAGTTTTGTCTGTTGTGTTTAGTTTTGTGACTATGTTATGTATTAAGAAATTATCTTTTATGTTTTTGTTATTTATACTAGTTAGAGCTGATTTTGAGTCCGTACAAATGACAAATTCGTTTTCTTGTTTTGTGTTTATGATATCCAAAGCTGTGTCTATTGCCATTAATTCTACATTCATTATAGATAATTCTTTGCTTACTTTGCATTTAATTTTTTCGTTGTTATTTTCTAGCCATATTCCTATGCCACACGATTCATTTGTTTTTTGATCCATCTGTATAAACTTTGTGAAAGTTATTGTATTTTTCATTTAAAAAGTTTAGAAATAATGTTTTTAAGGTGTTGTTATTCATATCATTTGTGTTAATTTCTGGTATGTTTGTTTTAATGTCTTCTTCGATGTTCTTTTTAAATTTCTTAAATGTTGGTGTAGCGTTATGAGTTATTATTATTAGATAATTATTTTCATAGATTGTTTGTTCTAAAAAAGTGTAATGTTTTGGAAGTTCTTCTATTTCTAAGAATTTTCCTGTGATGTTTATTATCGGTTTATTGTATGAGAATGTTTTAATTGCTTCTTTTTAGCTAACCATTTTTGCTCGGTTTTTTATTGGGATTTCTCCTGCTTCCGCGTATAGTACGTTTATCGGTGTTGATTTTAGTAATCTCAAGCACGTTCTGAGTGAGGCATTGAATGTAGAATTTAGTTTGATTAGGTTTGATTTTGCTGTTCCTCCATATATTGTTATTCCGTAGTCTATTTGTGATCTAATTATTGCTTTATTAATTTTTAGTGCTGTTTTTGGATGCGCTCCATTTTGTTTCTTACAAATCATTTTAATTACGTTTAGTCTTTTTTTAATCTATTGTTTAAGTAGTTTATGTGTATTTTATGTGACATTTTACTATCGAGTATATACCCAAGATATTTGTGCTGTTCTTTTTGTTCTATTTGTGTTTCGTTAATTTTAATTTTGATATAATTATTTTTATTTGAGTTAAAAAGTATTACTCCTGATTTATCAGGGTTTACGTCTATTTTTAGAGCTGTTAATTGTTCTTTAAGTTTGTTTAGTATTATGTTTGAGGTTAATTCTATTTCTTCGATGGATTCTCCTAGTATAGTTATTGAAAAAGTCGTCTGCAAATTGTACAAAAATAATTTTGTCTGTTGTTATTTCGTGAAGGTTTCTAGTATAGATATTAAATAATATCGGTGATAGAGGACATCCTTGGGGTAGTCCTTTATTGGTTTTTTTAATAATTTCTCCTTGAGTAGTTTCCATCTTTATTATTCTATTTTTTAAATACGTCTCCAACCATGTGACAATTTTTCTTGGTACTTTAAGATCGTCTAGTTGTTTTAATAATATGTTGATATCTACTGAGTCAAAGGCTTTCGTGAGATCTAAAAATATTGTGGCAGTTATTTGTTTCGCTCGTTTAGCTTCGGCTATTATTGAGTTTATGTGGTTGATGCAATTTATTGCCGAGTAGTTTTCTCTAAATCCGTATGAATGTTTAGGTATTAGATCGTTTTCTTCTATAAAGGTATTAAGTCTTTCTTTAATTTCACAGTTTATTATTTTTAAGTTTACATTTATTTGTGCTATTGGTCTGTATGATGATTCTAACATTTTATCTTTACCGGGTTTTAAAATTGGTATTATTTTAATTATCAGCCATTCTTCAGGAATGTTATCATTCATCCATACTTCATTTGTAAGTTCAAGTATACGAATGAGTAGGTCTGTTTTAATCTGTTTTAAGAAATAGTAAGACATTTTATTTTGACCTGCCGCCGATGTATCTTTTTTCCGTTTAATTGTTTTCATCATGTTTTCGATTAGTAATGGTTGTCCATATTTTTCTTGTTCTACGTCGTGGTTGGTAATTTGTTGGTTAGGTAGCAATTCGTGTTTAAAGTTAAGATTTAGGAATTTGTTTGCTAGAGTTTTATTATATATTAATTCAATATTATCTTTTGTTTTAAAGTTTCCACTTACACGTCTTACTATTTTCCACATTTTATTGAGGCTTGTATCCTCATTTATTTCCTCTAATAAGTTTTCTCTGTATTCCATTACTTCTTTCTTTAGCGCTTTTTTGAAGTTTCTCTCTGCTTTTTTAAACTCTTGTTTATTTTCCAGTGTTAAATTTTGTCTAAATATTATGTGTTTTTTATTTTTTATTTCATAGAGTTTTTTGATGTTTTGATTCCAGTATGGTTTAATTTGTTTCTTACTATTTGGGTATATTGTATAGGTTGAATTATTTAAAGCTTCGTTGAGTTCCTGATTTAGATCATTGATAGTATTTAGGGATTTGGGGTTTATTTGGTTTATACTCATTATTGCTTTTTCTTTATTTATTATTGATTTAGATATATTATTTTCAAATTTGTTGAATGCGTTTATTACACATTCGATTAATTTGTGGTCTGATCCTAAATCTTCTGAACTGGTTTCCCAACTGATCTGTGGTCCTATACCTGCTGTTGTGAGCGTTAAATCAATTGCTGATGATTTTTGATTTAAGTCTTCCCATCTTGTTGATGTACCTGTGTTAAGAAAAATGATATTACTGTGTTCTAGGAGATCACTTATGAATTCTCCTCTACTGTCTGCTTTAAAACATTGGTTATCCCAAATTGGGCTGTGAGCATTAAAGTCTCCCCCTAATAAAATTGGGGTTGTACTTCTGTCTATATAGTTGAAAAGATTTTCTAAGTGATTTTTAATTGTTGATAATGTTGATTCTGGTGGAATATAAATAGATATGAATATTATTGGTTGTTTAAGGTTTTTAATTTTTGCTGCTGTTATTTCTAAGTCTATGTTTGGAATTTTAATTTCTTCGTATATGAGTGTGGGGTGGATAAGTATTCCTGTACCACCGTAACCATCTGTTCTACAGCTTTTAATAAAACTATAGTTTTGAAATTTAAATTTTTCATCTGGCTTTAGCCAAGTTTCTTGAAGCAAGAAAATGTGGATATTTTTCGTTTTAAGGTAAGTTTTGATCGATTCTCTTTTATGAAGAGGTCTTAAACTGTGGATGTTTAGTTGGGATATGTTCAAATCTCCTAAATGGGTCTGATCCATAATTTCATAAAGCAAAATTGTTATGTTTTATATTGTTCTTTTAAATCACCTAATAAGTTTTGTATCACTGTTCCAATCTCAATCAATATTAAGTCAATTTCGGGTTTGTTGTATGTTTTTTTGTCTGTTATTTTCGAAAAGATGTTTTGTAATTGGGTTGTAAGATTTTGTTTTTGTTCTGTTTGTAGTTTTTCAGTTTGTGTGACTTTATACGGGTTATTTTCAATAGTTCTTACTTGTTCCGGGATAATTTCAACTGTTGGGTAAGTGTTTTTCTGTGTTACTGGTTTAGGTTTGTTTGTCTGATTTGTGGTATTAATGTCTGTCAGTCTTTGTACGATGTATTTGTAATCCATATTCGGCTTGTTCGTTCTGTTCACCTGTCTAAACTCTCTGTTTGTCGTACTTGGTTGTTCCATTTCTGGGAATTCAACGGTAGACTCCAGGAGCGCATATCTGTTTTTAGTGCTAATGTCAGGTTTCGGGTATAGCTGTTCTGCTTCTTGATATGTCATTTTGTTAACCGTCATTGCAACATTTAGATGTTCCATTCTTATGCGTTCCGGGCAATCCTTACTTGTCGGTAAATGATCGCCACCACAGTTTCTACATTTACGTCTGTTTGTTTTTTGACATTCAGTGTGATCGTCTGTCTGATGTTGTCACATTTTATGCAGGTTGCTTTACTTTTACAAGCTAAGCTTTTATGCCCTAGTCTCCAACATTTTGTACATATTCTTACTGGATAAATGTAAATTTCTGGTTTCGCGTATACTCCATATATTTGTATTGTCCTGGGTAATAGTGGTCCGTCCACCGTAATTTTCACCGATCGTGTGTCAATTAGTCCTGATCTCGCGTCTTTCGGATCTTTACGTCTTTTAATTCTTTCGACTCGAATGATTTTCTTTTCGGATATCGCGTTTTGAAAAATTTCTCGTTCCGTAATTGACGTTGGTATGTTAGTAATGATGCCTGTCGTTTCAAGTAACATTTTAGGAATGAATGCTTTGTAGTTGTTGTTGTTAAGTGTTTGTGTTGCATTAAGTATGTTTTCTGTGTCTTTTGGTCTTTTGTAGGTTAGCTTGTATCTGTATTGTCCTGCCCGTTTGAGTTCTGTGAATTGGTCCAGTTTCGTTTCGTGTAAAAATTTACCCACTTCCATGGGTTCTAGGAGTTTTCACCTTCTTTGATTGAGATTGGTTCAATAAATACTATATTGTGTTGATCGTTGATAACCCAGTGTTGTTGGTAGTTGTTGTTGTTTTGGTTGATGTTGTTACTGTTGTTTTCTGTTGTTTCGTTTTTACTTGCAGTCGGTGTTAGTGAGTTGTTAGTTTTGGTCTTTGTGTTGGCTGTGGTCGATGTTTGATGTTGTTTAGCATTTACTTCAGTTTTATGTCGTGATTGTTTTTCTTTTTTGAGTTGTTTGTTGTTTTTTCATTGTTTTCTGTGTTTTTTCTCTTCTTTTCTTGATTGTTGTTCGTCTGTGTCCGTTTCCATTTGTTCGTCCGGAAAACCCATGAAGTCTTCCAATTCATTGTCTGATTTGGGTAGTGATGATTCCAACCATTCCTTACCTTTGTCGGGTGGCAAGTTTGGACCCATCCTCGCCGAGTCCTCCATACTTGGTTTTACCCAAGCATGAATTCTTAACCTAACCTAACTCTACAGATTACCTACTTTTTCTCTTTTTTACTATTTACACTTTAAGACTAGCAATAACCTACGAATAACGTTCTATTTACAGATTTTTTAGATTATGAAAAACTGATATTTGATCGATTTTTTCAAGTTGAATAAAGAAATTTTATATCAATCACTCGCACGCGGTTTTTTTTTCGTTTCACTTCACTTGACGCACAAGATGGCTTGGTTCGTGTGGTCCGCTTTAAACGACGGGTTGAGGAGGAGTG
>JASCZW010011780.1:0-30840 GCA_034211315.2 Aedes japonicus
TGAACTTGATCCTGACAGCTCCTGGAGCCGTACTGCCACACAAAGGAGTGCGAGAGAGGTTCAGCAATTGAAAATGTTTGGCTGAGCTCATCTATCGAACTCGTGGTTTCGCGAGAAGACATTTGTGCACCCAAAATATTGGTTGGCAGTTTTTCCTGCACTATTGGCGGTAAAGAAACCAAATGTTGCTCTGTGCCAGGCCGTATTACACCGGTGTGACCCTTTCTAATGCACCAAAATTTGCGTTAGCATAGATAACAACCTCAATTTCAACTAGCCATAAAAAATAAGGTTGTGTGCAAT
The DNA here is from genome assembly GCA_034211315.2 of Aedes japonicus. Classification (NCBI taxonomy): domain Eukaryota; kingdom Metazoa; phylum Arthropoda; class Insecta; order Diptera; family Culicidae; genus Aedes; species Aedes japonicus. Next base: position 304 of record JASCZW010011780.1, read on the forward strand.
GCCATTAGCATAACTAAACTTGTGTGTGTTTATTATGAAATTGCGTTTGTGTGTGTAGTAACTTAAATGTTTTCATGTGTGTACATAAATACTAACCGTCTCAGGGAACATTCATTAATTATTACACGAAATAAGTGACTTTTCACCAACGTCACCCCCCTTCTCCGTTTTTATATTGACCTTCAAAATGTAACATTTTCTTAAACCCCACCCTCCCCCTTATTGCGTTACATAATTAATGGACCCTCCCTTATCGGTATTTTATGCTCGCTTGTTTACGTTCCGACCACAGAATCAGTAGCAACTAATCACTAATGATTAGAAATATTAGTTCTTCTATTAATGTGAGGCTTATCAGTTTTAAGTGCAAAATTCAGTATTAATAAAACCAAGACTTCAAAAAATGTCTTTCCACTTGAATTGACAATAAGTGATTTGCAATCATAACTGAATTGCTTTAAAGTGCAAACCGCTCGACACTTTGGATCCTTCGTGTTCGGATGGCGAGTAAATAGCAATAATTATCATCGATCACCAGATACTCTCTATTCCTTCTTAAAATTTTCTGAAATCCAGGTATGTCTTGTTATTATATGTGCTTTTCGAACTATTAACTAATTTTCCTCATTATAATACTAGATTTCTACATCAGATGAATCGTCATCGTCGTGTTCAGACGAGAATAGGTTTATATTCCATGCCGGTATTCCAATGCATCGAATATAGACAACAAAGGCACTATCCTTATTTTAGAAGCCGTCGATCTTCCGCTAGAGAAAAAGTCAAATGCAATTCCGGAAGAAGGCAACCCGTTCCCTGATTACCATCGAAGAAGTGACATTTTTATTTGGGGTAAAATACCGCCTCCAACGTTATTACTCCCCATGTGTCTGGCTTACGGTGGTCTTGCATGTAAATATCGCCCGGATGCCACCAAGGTAGCGCAAGCTGAATGCATTTCAAAGCCCTCATTTATGTACAGTGAATATCAGTGATCATTACGGACGCAGTGAACGCAGATTTCTCTTAAATATACTCGAACAATGTAAAAGTAACCAAAAAAAAAAATATCCTCTAGTAATAAAAATTTCTTATACTTTGTTTTTAAAAACATTGTTCATTTTTAGAAGCAGGAACTTGAAAATTCTTGACTTTCGATTAATTTGTGTAAGTTTGTAGGATAAAATTTTTTTTTTTAATTCAACGCATTTTTCGTTGACGCCTTGCGGTCTTAGGGTCGATTTCTTTACTTCAACTTGTGGGTTAAACTAGCTTTAATTATTTATTTAAGTTGAGCTGTGGGAATTTAAGCTGTGGGAAGGAGATAGGTCCTAACATAAACTTACAGAGTATGTACTCAGCAAGTTCTGAAAGGAATATTCTAAGAATTATTATTAATTTCTTTGATACGATCAACTTTAGTGGTAGTTTCGAAAACTGTATAAAAATATACTGTATACTGGTTTTTCTTCTGTTTTATACGTTAAACCTAACGAGTGATGAAAATACTACGTGAGCGTAGTTGTAATTGTTATTGTAATTTCTCAGTCCCCGCCCTGGCAGACCACTGTCTGCCCATCTGCGTTTGGGCTAGGCGAGAACCTACCAAGCCTTCCCGTTGACATGCCCTAGACCATATAGCACACCGGGATCTTCCACAAGCAGGCGCCGGTTAATGAATAACCAGTCCCAACAAGTGTTAGATGCATTACATAGGGGATAGTAGGAGGCAGAAAGTGAAGCAAGAGGGAGAGGCGTTTGATTGCTGAAATGAAAATGGAATAATAAAATCTGGTGATTAGTACATTATCGCAATTGATACGTTCAAGTATGAATTAGTTCTCATCTGTTTCTTCTCCTATTGGTTGTTGTTGCACTGGTACCGCAAGTCTCGTCATCCAACTTGCTCGTAGCTCTCATGCGGGACGCATTTAAATACATGGAAAGATTGTAAACATAATAAAGATGTTGATTAGTGATACCATATAAATTACGCTTTCTTATCATGTGTTTGTGTGAAGCTTAAAAGATGGATTCAACAAATAATTCTTTACTTTCGTTTATTATCGGTTAGAAAACTTTAGCAGGGTTCTAGGTACATTTTCATCGGGAGGCTTCAATTTGAATCACTTGTTTCATAGCCTTCGAAGTTTCCTTCCGGGTCGTCATCATCCGGAAAGTCAGTGAAGTCCGATTCATCTGTAGGTTCTTCGTTTATATACGTTTTCATGTAATCCGCGAACGCTCGAAATCTTTCTCGATCTTCAGCCAATTCGCGAAGATATGTTTCCGACAGGTTAGTGCATCTTATGTCCTGTTCCATGCAAGTCTTCCAATTGTGACATGGACGTCCTCGTTTGAGAGGTCCTGGGATGTGGTAGTCCGCAGCAAGCTTCAATATTTCACCTTCTTCCATCCGTAATACATGAGCCCAGTAGAGTAGTCGTGCCATGCGTATTTTGTAAACGATAGTGTGACCTTCCAAAACGGCTTCAACGTTGAATGTGCTTATATCAGTTTTATTTAGTTGTCCTGAGTCACTTCGTAAAGCTGTATATAGTCCAGCGACTATCACCTGTTCCATGTCACGCAGCCGGTTCCTGTTGTGTTTTGTTAATGTGGACACTTTTAGGGCATATAATACGATTGGGCTTATAACTGAATTATAGATCCTGAGTGATGTTTCCCATCGGAGTCTGCAACAATTGAATGGTATGCCCGCAACGCTTTCTGGACACGGTCCGAGACTGTCTCCCGTCGATTTAGCGAACTTGTTAGATATGCTCCTAAATACCGAAGTTTAGTTACCACCCGTAGCTCAAATCTTCCAAAATGCTGCGATTGGGGTAGGTCTCGATTTTGTGGTAATGAAGGATCGCGTATTAGAACCTCAGTTTTGTTTACGTTCAGCTCTAGCCCAAACTCTGGTAAGCAGGGTCCAATGAAGTTAAGGGGTCTTGGGATTTGAGATGGGTCCGTTACGATCAGCAAAATATCTTCAGCATACACTCGTAAGCAAGGCAGTTTGATCCTTTGTCCTTGACCTAGGAAAAGTTCTGACATTTGCTCTTGCAAGCGTTGGAGCGCTTGATCTAGCAGGTACACGAATAGCTTAGGTGACAGAGGGCATCCCTGCTTAATCCCTCGTACTTTATTATATGCGCCTTCATTCTTTGACCAAACCATTGGATCGATGTTTGTCCAGTGAGGCATGCTGATGTGATTCGATTGATCAGATACGCTGGGACTCCCATTCTCTCTAGCGTTTTAGGCACCGCTCGTAAGTCGATGGTGTCGAACGCCTGCCGTAGATCCAATGATACGATATACGTTAATCGTCCTTTTCGCCAGCGCTCATCCAACAATTGTCTCACAATGAAGATGTGATCTTCGGCACTCCGGTTACTGTGATAGGCAAATTGGTAGTTTGCAACGTTTTCAGATGCGATTCCAACTGTTCAAGTAGATACCTGGCGTATATTTTATAAATCGTTGAACATAAGGTTATCGGTCTATATTCGTCAACATTTTTAGGGCGAGCATTTTTCGGAACTGGCACCTGTACCGTTTCCACCATCCGGGTTGGAACGTAATTGAATTTCCAACATGTTGTAATAATCGATGAATGCTTTGGTGCAAACTTTCAGGTCCATAGCGTATCAGTTCTGGACGGACTCCATCATTGCCAGCAGCGGTACCGTTTCGCAGTGTCAAACTTAACCGCACTATGTCATGGAGTGTAGGACCTGTGTCGGCTGGTGGTGGGATCGGTTCGGGGAGTAGTGTCACTTCAGTGGGGCTAGCACTATCTTTTGGTTTTCCTCCCAGTTCCGGATCGGGATGAATGTAGCTGGACCTTGCATAGTTTGGCGGCGATGACGTTTCAGGTACCGGAATGTTAAACGCACCCTATCCAAAACTGGGTAGCTGTCTAGGTTGTCGGTGGTAGCTATGAGCAAAGAAAGAAAAATATTGCTGCAGTTGCTTCGTATGCTTGTCTCTTCCTTTTCCTAGCCTCTCGGTGTTTTCGTTTAAGTTCGGCGCTCCACCGATTTGCCAATGACTCACGCTGCACCCTTTCCAATTCTCGGCCAGCTCTCGTTCTCCTAGGAGTAGGCGGAGATTTAGATCTAATCAGCGTGCTTGATGCTGCGTCCAGCATGGCGGTTACGGTTGTTTCTATTTGCTGATTCGGGTCTACAGTAGCGTATTCAATGGGAGTGACCAGTTTGAAATTAAGTGCCCTGCAATATCGTTCCTTTGCTTCTGGGTCAGTTGTAAGTAGTGAAACCTGATAGTTCGTTCGTCTTGCTCTTGCATTTATGTTGGATTGTGTTTATGTATCTTCACGGATTCTCGTTTCTGAACCTGAGGAAAGTCGCTGCCGCACGGTCAATAATAGCATACGATGGTCAGAGAAACCTGATGTTCCTTCAATGCATCTGCACTTCGGTCTCTGGGAACGAGATATTATCGGCATGATAATATGGTCAATCTGTGATTTACTGCTACCATGATGCCAGGTGCACAAAACACTCGAACAGGGCCCAAATGAACTACAAAGACGATAATTGTATGCCTGAAGGATATCCTTCAGTCCGTCCCCGTTCGCGTTGCTCCAACGGTGATATAGGTACTTGCCAGGCCTTGGTCTGTCTTCGGGTAACAAATCGCGATTTCCTACATGTGCGTTGAAATCACCCATTACAATTACATTTGAGCGCTGGAGTGGGGACAAACGTCGAAGAAAGTCGTGCAGTAAACTAAACTCGGGATCGGCTCGACCACTCGAAGAACGAGCGTAAATGGAAATACAATAAGGCTCCACCAAAATGCTGCGTTCCCCCACCGCCGCGGCGGAAAAATCGCCGCGGCGAGACTACACTGCGGCCCATGGGAGCGCACAAACCAACGCGATTAAAAACGCATCGCGGCGGTTTGCGCACTCCCACAAGCCGCCATGTAATCCCACCGCGGCGAATCCCCCCGGCGAATCCCCCGCCGCGAAAACGCTGCAGTTTGGTGGAGCCTTAAGTTGTTCTCCAAAAACCGGTAGAAATGCTGCGCACGCATTGGCAGATATTCGCAAAAACTTGCATATGGGTTCTAGGTCACGATGAATCGCCAAAGCTGTCTCACCGCCCATCCTGACGCCACTAGCTTGTTTATTCACATTATACCATGAATATGACGCAGAGTGGAAGACACAGGTCGACATTCGAGTTTCCTGTAAACATGCTACCGCCACGTTATTCTTAAGGAGAAACTGATCCACTAGATCTTGATCTGGTTCTTGGGAGCATCCGGATACATTCCATGTTCCGACTGTTATGTATTCCTTTATGTTGATGGAACACGGTGGCGTGTTTTGTATGTCGCTGTTTTGCGAGACTTCTCGTGTGTCCATCGCTGTAGGCATTCAATGCCTAGATTGCAGGTGATTCAATGGAAAAGAATCCTGGGTAGGTGGTGCTAATCCTGATCGAAAATAATAATAATAATAGTTTTAGGAAATATAACTACTTAGAATGCGCGTTGTTTGATAATTTTGTTGTTTATTTCGGTATTACCGGGTGTTGGATTGACTTGACGCTTGATTTTGGGGGCTCATCATTCTTCTCCAGCCTCAACACACTATCATAATGGTTGTAAGTACCGTTTCCGTAATCCGGTGAACTATGTTAAGACATTGGGTTTGTGGGTGCGACTCTCCAATTACTATCAGACTTGCGTGTTCCGGAGTAAACAATTATTTTGCATCCGAACGTAGCAGCAACTGCACGTATACTCTCTTCTCCGCCCCAAAAGCCTGTAGTCGCGGGTCTAGTCAAATAGTATTCAATTATCTGGTTTGCCGGCGTTGTGTCTACCAGCTCCGGGAAGATTATTTGCGCCTGAGCTAGCAACTGCTCCTCCAGCGAGTTAAAACGCTCGCGATAATAACTTACCACTAGCGCCCGCAGGAGCGAGTGTGGAAGTCATTGAGCTCCGTCCCTGGAAGCGATTGCCAAATCTGATGGTCTAATGATGTAAACAGGCAGTTTCCATTGCCCGGGATTTTGCATACTAGTAGCGTTCCTTCCGTCACATTGACTAACTGTGTTTCCATTGCAGCTGTTTCTTACAAATTCTTGTTCTATTCACTTTTCACTTTCCTGGTCAGCAGTAAATAGAGCGCCCTGGCTCTATTCAGCACTCAATATTGCACGCTATGGAAGATTTTTTCGAAAACGAGCAAGAAAGAGAGGGATCCAGCTATCCAAATTGTGATGAACTATAATGAAATACGCGCCAAAATGTTAAACTAGAAACAAATAGGGGTTATTAGGGTGTGATTGTTGAGTGCTTTGTTTTTATCGGGGAAAATTTCTGCTATGCATTTTTGCTTATGAATACCTTAAGCAAGCTGTGCGTGCGGTAAACGTCGGGAATCTCTATGTAGTACGAAATGCTTGTCGAACGGATCAGTAGAGAAAATGGAGGCGAAAGAGGAACGGTTAGCTTTAAGAGAGGATGCAACTGTAAAACTCTGTAGATAAAAGCGCGCGAAATATCCAACCTGACATATCCTTGAGTAGACTGGACTTCTTAATCGTTCTGACGTCATGGTACTAGCTATCTCTCTTACTTCCACGTCGCTATATGGGATTCCAAATCTGACTTCACTCAATTGTGGAGAAGAGAACGGCAACTAGTTCTCATTGCCCGTATGGAGGACTTGATTGGTTTATGTTGTTGATGATGATGATGATGATAATGATGATGCCCATCTTTTAGCATCAGCCGGGGGAGACTTGGTCCAATACCCAATGCTTTCCTTGTCTCAATTCCACTCAGCTATTCGCAATGTGTATTGTGATATAGTGGGCGGAATATTATGATTTGAGATAATTCAATGCAGACGTCTTCCTAATTAGGCAGATCGACAGGTAATCAGTGGGTTCCTCCTAGTCCTAAATAGCAATATGTCGTGTAGTACATAGGTCTTGGGTTTCCACCTGATCCTAAATAGCAGTGTGCTATGAAGTGGACCGGAAGATTAAATGGGCAACCTCCCGAAAATACTACGTGAGCGTAGTTTTGCTAAAATATTATTTATTTTATAATCTTCTCTTATAATTATCTGTAAGCGGAGGAATTCAAAATATATTGAAAGCTCCTAGATAGGTACATATTATAGTATATAATATACCTCAATTTAGGAATAAGTCCATTAGTCGATAAACCTGCCAGTAAGAAAGAAGTGAATCTTTTGATTCCGGTCTGACGATTTTTTCGTAAAGAATAATTTCTCAACTCCTGAACCTCATAATTAAACAAAATCGTATAGGCATTGAAATCTCTTAATAAATAAATAAAAAGTGCATTTGAACAGGAAATTGAGAGTATGCAATAAGATAAGCAAATCGCATAGCATATAGGCATAGCGTACAATGCACACTGAGCCAGGAGACGAAATTAGCAAGACAAAACCTCTAGCGCTTTGAGCATGCATTTTATCAAGATGATTGCTTCAGCATTGTTGCTCAATTTTATCTGCGCCACAATTTGGTAATAAAAATTAGTTCCAATTTTCACCGCTGCGACACTTACTTTTTTATTTCGCCTTCTAGCGATTTGATGTCTTCGGCAAAGTTGTAGAGCATAAAATAATAAGAAAGTTTGCCGAAGACATCAAAGTCTACAAATAACAAAGTTACGATTAGTTTTTAAAATTTAACTGAAATTTACGTTTTTCTACTAATTTTCATATTTTCGTCATATATGTTATTTTTGGTACCATTTATGTGTTGAACCTTATAATTTGCGTATGTTTTGGAAATGTTCGCATAGTTTTGGGACATAACAAGCGAAATATTAGCCAAAACTTTGAAAAATATCATGAATTTCAAAATTAATTTTCTCAAAAAATTGCAAGTTGTTGCAAAAAATTACTCATGTTTCAGAAAGTACCATATGTGACCTTTCAATTCTGAAATTATGCCCGATACATATTTTGATATATTTGAGATATCTGGATTAATTATAATTAATATTTTTGATCTAGCAACTATTTTTTATTTTATATTTACTATTATTTCAACAGGTTTTGTACGGATTCTGGAAATTGATTTTTATCGGTTTGAGGAAACTGTTTTGTGAGTGTCATCACGGGGTCAGAGGTTAGCAAAGTCTTCTAAATACATCTTCGATGTTCACCAGGCGACTGAATTGTCGAGAATGGTGCTCCCGAAATTTTCTGATGGATTTGTTCCGACGCTCTTGTGCTTCTTCCGACAATAGTCCAATAGGAATTTCGCAATGACTTATTATTTCAGATCCATGTACCAAGATCCTGTGAACTGAAGGCGAAAGGGGATAATAACCATAATAATGGACATATAACTTTCTAGTTTCTTCTGCATAGGTTTCGAATGATTTGACGTCGATTTCTAATTTCGATGATAGCGCGCAAAGAAGTGTAGCGACTCGACGAACGATGTCCACCTCAAGTCCTGTAATTCTTGCCGTTGTTTCTGGATCTTGAAAGAATCTTCTAGCAGTGTTGCCATCATTTGTGTTACCTGATGAAAAAATAAAGATAAAGGGATCTACTTCCCGATAAAGAAGAAAAATGCAGTTACCTCCGGATGGCAAAGGTTCACTTATTCTCAGCCCAATCTTCTTAAATTCTTCTCTAATTGCACGTTGCCGTTCAAGAAAGGTTTCGTTTCCTTTATTTATACGCCATTTTTTGAGTGGGATTCTGTACGAAACATTAAGCAGAAGCTCCATACTTCTTATGTTAGCATGCAAAACAGGAATGGTTTCAATTTTATTGCGATCGTCACATATTTGAGCTTCGATGGGATTACTGAGTTTTTTGCCTGATGCTCCGCAAAGATTGCACGCCTGGGAACTTGTTCCTGTGAAGCTGTTAATAACTTTGCCATCGAACATACTCAAAATTAACTCAGAAGAAACATCTACAGAAATCCTATTTATCGTCAATGTGGTTGCTTTCAAATATTGTATTTGTAACATCATACTCTCCACTTCTCGTTTGATAAGATCAGCAGTTTCTTTTTGAAAATCCATTTTGATGGGGCGGCACAAATTGATGGATGATGTACTGTTGTTGCTCCAAACTTCTTGTCGTTCGCCGGAGACTGCGTTGAAATATATTCGCAAAGGAACCAGGCAAATCAAAAAAATATGCGAGTCATTACATGATATAACATCATCGCCAACTTCTTCAAAAAATGTCATTTTATACCGTGAGGTGTTGCTTGAACCATCCAATCCCCATTTTAAAATAACACATAAATTTCCCTGTTCATGAATGTACGGTTCAATATATTTATTCAGTGTCATGAAGAGACGCTCTACCGTATGGTCAACAAGATTTTGAAGAGGAACTTCTGCGCATGATGGCCGAATGGAAATATCTGAAATACGTTCAAACATGCAAACTTTTAAAACTTTATTGTAAAGGTTATTATCATTTGCGTGCCCAATATAGTTTGCAAATAAACTTTGATACAGCTCACATTCCGCCATGAAACATCAATTGGGAATTGTTCCAATTTTTAAATTTTTTGGTTTTATTAAAAATAATTTCGAAACTTTTGAGGAAAAAAATTTTTTTTTTCAATTGGAGAGTTAAAGTAATTTTGAAATAATTTAGAATTATTAAAAAAGCGACTCAAAACCACCACAAAATCCAAAACTTGAAAGAATTATCGATCTATTGGAAGCTGTTTAGACAAGAACATAATTAAATGAATTTGTCCTTACCACGTGGATAACAAGTACTTTTATTATTGCGGATGTCATTGTACGCTGGATAAATGTCATATCCTTTTTTAGCGTCATGTTCCTTATGTTTTGGTACTGTTGTTTTGTTAGATCGTTTTCACATAAAAACCTCAATGCATCGTCGACTGTAAAACGTTTCATCTCTGGTTCAACAGATAGAGCAAGTTTTTGAAACAGGAAGCTTTCTCAGGAAATGAAAATAGGTGCTCGACAACCCAAGCAACGGAACGATATCCATCAGTCCTTAATGCCGTTACCGTGGCTGAAACCAATTCTGCTGTGGTGTGTTTTTCTCGCAAATCTTTGGTTTCACGGAGCCTGGTCCTAGAGGGTTTCTGCACCAAAGATATTTTCTTCCTTCCACCAACATTTTTCTTCGGAATATTATTCAAAATTTTAAAGTTTGAATCCAGCCATTTTGAATGTTTCAGGAAAAACAAACTCTTTATGTGGTGGCACTTTGCGTATCGTGATTCAATATTTGATGGTAGCAAACGTAGTGAGTTTTGAACGGAATTAGAAAACATTTTATTATCAGGACATGTTATTTTCTTCTTCACATATGATGCCACATCACCAAGTGGAAGATTCTGTAGGAATAATTCTACTATTTCTCGTACGCGAATACTCGCACGCTAATAATAAAATTACTTGAATGAATTCCTACTGGATTAATTAAAATAACCTACCTTGAGCCATAGTGATCTGAAGAAGGCACCAACCACAAACTAGAAGTAATCTGCCGAAAGAACCAAAAGGGTAAACCAGCGCTTCCAAACGGTTGATAACTACACAATTATTATGACATTTGACGTATGAGATTTGAAGTTTTGAGGCGTATTCAAATGTAATGGGGAAAGTCGTGGTTGCTTTGATATTTCATCAACATCCGTGCACTCATGGACATAGAAAAAATTACTGTGAGGCACGTTTTCAATATTCTCGTGGAAATGAGTGAGGCAACACCAAAACACGGCTAACAGTAATATCAAAAAGGCAATAGAATTATGGCAGCGTGCACAGGCTCATGCTTCAACATTTGCTTCGATGATGACCCCTTGGTTTTGACAGTGAAGTAAACGAAGTATGTGTCAGCGATCAATCGTATTCGTCGACACACGAATACAAGTGCAGAGGAATACTTATTTTCAATTGACTTTTATAGCACACTATCTTTTACAGATTAAAAATAAAAATATTCGAGGTGAAAAAAAATTCCATTTGACATGTTGACATGAAAACATATCAGATTTTGTTCAATGGAATGCATATGTATGTATACGCAAAAAGCAATCAATTATAGCATTGAGTTCGGGCTAAAATCATCAAAAGTTTAAAATACGATATCTCAAATATATCAAAATATGTATCGGGCATAATTTCAGATTGAAAGGTCGCATATGGTACTTTCTGAAACATGAGTAATTTTTTTGCAACAACTTGCAATTTTTTGAGAAAATTAATTTTTGAAATTCATGATATTTTTCAAAGTTTTGGCTAATATTTCGCTTGTTATGTCCCAAAACTATGCGAACATTTCCAAAACATACGCAAATTATAAGGTTCAACACATTTCCAAAACATACGCAAATTATAAGGTTCAACACAAAAAATAACATATTTGACGAAAATATGAAAATTAGTAGAAAAAACGTAAATTTCAGTTAAATTTTACAAAACTAATCGTAACTTTGTTATTTGTAGACTTTGATGTCTTCGGCAAACTTTCTTATTATCTTATGCTCTACAACTTTGCCGAAGACATCAAATCTGCTAGAAGGCGAAATAAGAAAGTTAGTATCGCAGCGCTGCCCTTGCGGTGAAAGTTGGAACTAATTTTTATTACCAAATTGTGGCGCAGATAAAATTGAGCAACAATGCTGAAGCAATCATCTTGATAAAATGCATGTCTCAAAGCGCTAGAGGTTTTGTCTTGCTAATTTCGTCTCCTGGCCCACTGTGCAATGCCGAGAAAAAAGAAGATCTAAATAAATGTTATTATTCAACTCAACCTATGTTTTTTGGTCATCAAAACAATTCGATAGCACGTCTCAAGATCTACAAATACAATAAATGATATGGAAGTTATTTTTTGATGCGGCACAGAGATTTGGTTGTTCCTTGTAAAATAGTTGTTTAACGTAAGTAGTGGAGAATTCCAAAGATTGCATACAGGATAGTGATTGGTGATGGCCATGCGACTTACTACATTAATCTTAGTCCAAAATCTTAGGCGATGGTTTTTGAAAATTGAAAGCTTTCCAATCAAAATGAAAGCAAAGAGGAGTGAATGGATCGAAGATCGAATTCCTAGAGGTACAGAGATCTAGAAAATGGTATATTGGGAACAATGAATCTTCTGTCATCCAAAAATTCCCCAGAGTTAAGGTGTTAAGATTTACAACCATTAGCAGACATAAATTGGTAATGAAGTTTGCAAAAGCAGATAATTTCTCATCTCCATGCGAAGCGCTAGGAGTGGACAATAATTTTATTGCAAGAACGAATAGACTCGGAAACTACTGAACCGATCGGCATGAAATTTTGTATGCAGAGATTTTTGGGGCCGGGGAAAGTTCTTATGATAGTTAAAGACCCCTTCTTCTCTGGAAGGGGGCGCTACCATACAAATGAAACACTAATTTCTGCATAACTCGAGAACTAATAAAACAAATGGAATCAAATTTGGCATGTGGATTTTGTTGAAGGAGAGACATACACTGATAGGCAAAATAAAGTGCCCACCTCTTCGTTTTTTCAATTTTTTCATTTACTTGGTTCAAATTAGAGTAAACACAGTGTGGTTTTTTCTTATTTTATTTTTTATATTCTTTTTCTAAAAAAACAGTGACAAAATAAAGTGCCCACTTCAAAAACCGATGTTTTCAATAAGTTTCCATTGGAAGACCCCTCGATTATTTATGTTTTGATATTTTGACATGTTTTGAAGCAAACAGCTCAAACTGGTGCATTTGTATACGTGTTCGCATTTGATTCAATTGAAAAAATGGAGAACGCAGTGCTTTCGAAAGCAATTCCCTTTGTGTATCCGAAAATTGGTCGTTCGTGATGTGCATAACGGTGAATCGAACCAGGCTGTCGCTAAGAAGTACAGTATCAGTAAGGCAGCGGTTGGCAAAATTCTTCTGAAGCTTAAAACGTTTAGATCAGTGCTGGATCGCCCTGGCAGAGGCAGGAAGCGGAAAACGGATGCGAGAACGGACACCAAGATCATGCGCGAAGTCAAGAAGAACCCGAAGGTAACTGTCCGCGAGATCCAGGAAACCCTTCAGTTATCAGTTTCCGGTCGAACTGTTCGTCGCCGTCTCGTAGCACAGGGGTTGAATAGTAAACTTGCCCGGAAGCGCCCATTTATCAGCAAGCGCAAAGAAGCCAAACGGCTTAAGCTGAGTTCTGGAAAACGGTTCTCTGGACGGACGAATCAAAATTCGAGCTGTTTAACCGAAAGCGGCGGATTCGTGTTTGGTGCAGATCGGGAGAGGAGCTTCAGGAGCGCCACATCCAAGGCACGATGCAGCATGGAGGAGGAAAGGTGATGGTCTAGGGGTGTTTTTCGTGGGGTGGAGTGGGAAGCATTGTGAAAATCGACGGAATAATGACGGCAGATTCTTACATCAACATCCTTCGAGAAAATCTGGAGGTTTCGCTGATCCAGACGGGCCTTGAAGAGAAGTTCGTATTCCAGCAGGACAACGACCCGAAGCATACTGCCAAGAAGACCAAGTCTTTCTTCCGGTCTTGTCGGATCAAACCGCTGGAATGGCCTCCACAAAGCCCGGACTTCAATCCCATCGAGAATTTGTGGGCGATTCTCGATGCCAGGGTTGACAAAACTGGTGTTACCAATTAAAATAACTATTTTGAAGCCCTGGAGCGCGCCTGGGAAGAGCTAGATCCACAGCACCTAAAGAACCCGGTCGAGAGCATGTCGAAGCAGGAGGTCCTGAAGGCCTAAGAAGGACACATGAATTATTGAAATGCTTTTATTTTACTTTAATTTATGTTTTCTGTAGCCTAAATGAAGTGGGCATTTTATTTTGTCACTGTTGTTTTTCAGCACAAATTGATTTTTTTTCTTTAAGTGAAACTCCTTTTTTTCAGTATTCCATAAGTAAAACTTAAAAAGAATATAAAAAATAAGATAATAAAAAAATACAGTGTGTTTACTTTAATTTGAACCAAGTAAATGAGAGAAATTGAAAAAACGATGAGGTGGGCACTTTATTTTGCCTATCAGTGTATTTCTATGGTGAATTAAGACACCTCTGCCCTCTGAATGGGGGGGGGGGTCTTTCCCATAGAAAGAAACGCAAATTTCTGCATAACTCGAGAGCTAATTAAGTAAATGGAACCAAATTTGACAGATGAAGGTTTCTGAAGGAGAGAAATGTTTCTTTGTTGATTTGAGACTCCTCTGTCTTCTGAAAAGTTTGTGGGGGTGGGGGGGACTCTCATACAAATGAAACACCAAATTTCTGCACTAAGTCGAGAACTAATCCATAAATGGAACCAAATTTGCATATGGGGGTTTTTGAAGGAGCGAAATGTTTCTATGAAGATTTGAGACTCTTACGATTTCTGGAGGGGAGGGGGAGGGGGGATTTCTGCATAACTCGAGAACTAATGAAGCAAATGGAATCAAATTTGGAACGTGGATTTTCTGAAAGAGAGACAGGGCTCCTATACATGAAACACAATTTCTGCACTCGAGAACTATTCAAGTAAATGAAACCACATTTAGCATGTGGATGTTTGTGGACGCAGGATTTTTATACATATTAAAATAAATTGCTGTCTGACCGATCAGGTGAAAATATGTATGCAGGGGTTTTGGGACTGGGGAAGGTTCTGTATGATTGATTGAGACTGCTTCTCCCTTCTGAAAGGGAGAGGGTTCCCATACGAATGAAACTCAAAATTTCTGCCTAACATGAGAACTAATCTAGCAAATGGAAGCAAAATTGGTATGTTGGTGTGTTTTGAATGCAAGCAATGTTTCTATGGTGATCTCAAACTACAAATTTCAACCAAACCTGAGAATCCAGGTAACTACAGCCACAAGCTTGTGGCTGTAGTTGCCTGATTTCAGGTTTGGTTGAAATTTGTGTTTGAGATCACCGCTAGAGCCTTTGCTTGCATCTAAAACACACCAACATTCCGATTTTGCTTCCATTCTGCTAGACCAGTTCTCGTGTTGGGCAGAAATTGCGTTTCGTGCGTATGGGAGACCCTCTCCCCTGCAGAAGGGCGAGAAGCACCTAATCAATCATAAGAACCTTCCCCAGTCCCAAAAACCCCTGCGCACACATTTTCACCTGATCGGTCAGACAGCAATTTATTTTTAGTATGTATAAAAATCACTGCGTCCACAACATCCGCATGCTAAATGTGGTTTCATCAATGCCGAACAGCTTGCGCAGGAATGCATCATGTATAGAGCCGCTGTCTCATAACTGGCAATGAAGACTTACTGTTCCGCGTTCTGATTCCATTTGCTTCACTAGTTCTCGAGTTGTGCAGAAGTCCCCCTCCCTCCCTCCAGAAATCGTAAGAGTCTCAAATCTTCATAGAAACATTTCGCTCCTTCAAAAACCCCCATATGCCAAATTTGGTTCCATTTGGTGGATTAGTTCTCGACTTATGCAGAAATTTGTGTTTCATTTGTATGAGAGATCCCCCCCCCCCACCCCCCACAAACTCTTTCAGAAGACAGAGGAGTCTCAAATCAACAAAGAAACATTTCTCTCCTTCAGAAACCTTCATCTGTCAAATTTGGTTCCATTTACTTAATTAGCTCTCGAGTTATGCAGAAATTTGCGTTTCTTTCTATGGGAAAGACCCCCCCCCCCCCATTCAGAGGGCAGAGGTGTCTTAATTCACCATAGAAATACACTGATAGGCAAAATAAAGTGCCCACCTCATCGTTTTTCAATTTCTCTCATTTACTTGGTTCAAATTAAAGTAAACACACTGTATTTTTATTATCTTATTTTTTATATTCTTTTTAAGTTTCACTTATGGAATACTGCAAAAAAGGAGTTTCACTTAAAAAAAATCAATTTGTGCTGAAAAACAACAGTGACAAAATAAAATGCCCACTTTATTTAGGCTACAGAAAACATAAATTAAAGTAAAATAAAAGCATTTCAATAATTCATGTGTCCTTCTTTAGGCCTTCAGGACCTCCTGCAGCGCTTCGACATGCTCTCGACCGGGTTCTTTAGGTGCTGTGGATCTAGCTCTTCCCAGGCGCGCTCCAGGGCTTCAAAATAGTTATTTTAATTGGTAACACCAGTTTTGTCAACCCTGGCATCGAGAATCGCCCACAAATTCTCGATGGGATTGAAGTCCGGGCTTTGTGGAGGCCATTCCAGCGGTTTGATCCGACAAGACCGGAAGAAAGACTTGGTCTTCTTGGCAGTATGCTTCGGGTCGTTGTCCTGCTGGAATACGAACTTCTCTTCAAGGCCCGTCTGGATCAGCGAAACCTCCAGATTTTCTCGAAGGATGTTGATGTAAGAATCTGCCGTCATTATTCCGTCGATTTTCACAATGCTTCCCACTCCACCCCACGAAAAACACCCCTAGACCATCACCTTTCCTCCTCCATGCTGCATCGTGCCTTGGATGTGGCGCTCCTGAAGCTCCTCTCCCGATCTGCACCAAACACGAATCCGCCGCTTTCGGTTAAACAGCTCGAATTTTGATTCGTCCGTCCAGAGAACCGTTTTCCAGAACTCACTTAAGCCGTTTGGCTTTTTTTGCCTTGCTGATAAATGGGCGCTTCCGGGCAAGTTTACTATTCAACCCCTGTGCTACGAGACGGCGACGAACAGTTCGACCGGAAACTGATAACTGAAGGGTTTCCTGGATCTCGCGGACAGTTACCTTCGGGTTCTTCTTGACTTCGCGCATGATCTTGGTGTCCGTTCTCGCATCCGTTTTCCGCTTCCTGCCTCTGCCAGGGCGATCCAGCACTGATCTAAACGTTTTAAGCTTCAGAAGAATTTTGCCAACCGCTGCCTTACTGATACTGTACTTCTTAGCGACAGCCTGGTTTGATTCACCGTTATGCACATCACGAACGACCAATTTTCGGATACATAAAGGGAATTGCTTTCGAAAGCACTGCGTTCTCCATTTTTTAAATTGAATCAAATGCGAACACGTATACAAATGCACCAGTTTGAGCCGTTTGCTTCAAAACATGTCAAAATATCAAAACATAAATAATCGAGGGGTCTTCCAATGGAAACTTATTGAAAACATCGGTTTTTGAAGTGGGCACTTTATTTTGTCACTGTTTTTTTTTAGAAAAAGAATATAAAAAATAAAATAAGAAAAAAAAACTACACTGTGTTTACTCTAATTTGAACCAAGTAAATGAAAAAATTGAAAAAACGAAGAGGTGGGCACTTTATTTTGCCTATCAGTGTATGTCTCTCCTTCAACAAAATCCACATGCCAAATTTGATTCCATTTGTTTTATTAGTTCTCGAGTTATGCAGAAATTAGTGTTTCATTTGTATGGTAGCGCCCCCTTCCAGAGAAGAAGGGGTCTTTAACTATCATAAGAACTTTCCCCGGCCCCAAAAATCTCTGCATACAAAATTTCATGCCGATCGGTTCAGTAGTTTCCGAGTCTATTCGTTCTTGCAATAAAATTATTGTCCACTCCTAGCGCTTCGCATGGAGATGAGAAATTATCTGCTTTTGCAAACTTCATTACCAATTTATGTCTGCTAATGGTTGTAAATCTTAACACCTTAACTCTGGGGAATTTTTGGATGACAGAAGATTCATTGTTCCCAATATACCATTTTCTAGATCTCTGTACCTCTAGGAATTCGATCTTCGATCCATTCACTCCTCTTTGCTTTCATTTTGATTGGAAAGCTTTCAATTTTCAAAAACCATCGCCTAAGATTTTGGACTAAGATTAATGTAGTAAGTCGCATGGCCATCACCAATCACTATCCTGTATGCAATCTTTGGAATTCTCCACTACTTACGTTAAACAACTATTTTACAAGGAACAACCAAATCTCTGTGCCGCATCAAAAAATAACTTCCATATCATTTATTGTATTTGTAGATCTTGAGACGTGCTATCGAATTGTTTTGATGACCAAAAAACATAGGTTGAGTTGAATAATAACATTTATTTAGATCTTCTTTTTTCTCGGCATTGCACAGTGGGCCAGGAGACGAAATTAGCAAGACAAAACCTCTAGCGCTTTGAGCATGCATTTTATCAAGATGATTGCTTCAGCATTGTTGCTCAATTTTATCTGCGCCACAATTTGGTAATAAAAATTAGTTCCAATTTTCACCGCAAGGGCAGCGCTGCGATACTAACTTTTTTATTTCGCCTTCTAGCGATTTGATGTCTTCGGCAAAGTTGTAGAGCATAAAATAATAAGAAAGTTTGCCGAAGACATCAAAGTCTACAAATAACAAAGTTACGATTAGTTTTGTAAAATTTAACTGAAATTTACGTTTTTTCTACTAATTTTCATATTTTCGTCAAATATGTTATTTTTTGTGTTGAACCTTATAATTTGCGTATGTTTTGGAAATGTGTTGAACCTTATAATTTGCGTATGTTTTGGAAATGTTCGCATAGTTTTGGGACATAACAAGCGAAATATTAGCCAAAACTTTGAAAAATATCATGAATTTCAAAATTAATTTTCTCAAAAAATTGCAAGTTGTTGCAAAAAATTACTCATGTTTCAGAAAGTACCATATGCGACCTTTCAATTCTGAAATTATGCCCGATACATATTTTGATATATTTGAGATATCGTATTTTAAACTTTTGATGATTTTAGCCCGAACTCAATGCTATAATTGATTGCTTTTTGCGTATACATACATATGCATTCCATTGAACAAAATCTGATATGTTTTCATGTCAACATGTCAAATGGAATTTTTTTTCACCTCGAATATTTTTATTTTTAATCTGTAAAAGATAGTGTGCTATAAAAGTCAATTGAAAATAAGTATTCCTCTGCACTTGTATTCGTGTGTCGACGAATACGATTGATCGCTGACACACATACTTGTTTACTTCACTGTCAAAACCAAGGGGTCATCATCGAAGCAAATGTTGAAGCATGAGCCTGTGCACGCTGCCATAATTCTATTGCCTTTTTGATATTACTGTTAGCCGTGTTTTGGTGTTGCCTCACTCATTTCCACGAGAATATTGAAAACGTGCCTCACAGTAATTTTTTCTATGTCCATGAGTGCACGGATGTTGATGAAATATCAAAGCAACCACGACTTTCCCCATTACATTTGAATACGCCTCAAAACTTCAAATCTCATACGTCAAATGTCATAATAATTGTGTAGTTATCAACCGTTTGGAAGCGCTGGTTTACCCTTTTGGTTCTTTCGGCAGATTACTTCTAGTTTGTGGTTGGTGCCTTCTTCAGATCACTATGGCTCAAGGTAGGTTATTTTAATTAATCCAGTAGGAATTCATTCAAGTAATTTTATTATTAGCGTGCAGTATTCGCGTACGAGAAATAGTAGAATTATTCCTACAGAATCTTCCACTTGGTGATGTGGCATCATATGTGAAGAAGAAAATAACATGTCCTGATAATAAAATGTTTTCTAATTCCGTTCAAAACTCACTACGTTTGCTACCATCAAATATTGAATCACGATACGCAAAGTGCCACCACATAAAGAGTTTGTTTTTCCTGAAACATTCAAAATGGCTGGATTCAAACTTTAAAATTTTGAATAATATTCCGAAGAAAAATGTTGGTGGAAGGAAGAAAATATCTTTTGGTGCAGAAACCCCTAGGACCAGGCTCCGTGAAACCAAAGATTTGCGAGAAAAACACACCACAGCAGAATTGGTTTCAGCCACGGTAACGGCATTAAGGACTGATGGATATCGTTCCGTTGCTTGGGTTGTCGAGCACCTATTTTCATTTCCTGAGAAAGCTTCCCGTTTCAAAAAACTTGCTCTATCTGTTGAACCAGAGATGAAACGTTTTACAGTCGACGATGCATTGAGGTTTTTATGTGAAAACGATCTAACAAAACAACAGTACCAAAACATAAGGAACATGACGCTAAAAAAAGGATATGACATTTATCCAGCGTACAATGACATCCGCAATAATAAAAGTACTTGTTATCCACGTGGTAAGGACAAATTCATTTAATTATGTTCTTGTCTAAACAGCTTCCAATAGATCGATAATTCTTTCAAGTTTTGGATTTTGTGGTGGTTTTGAGTCGCTTTTTTAATAATTCTAAATTATTTCAAAATTACTTTAACTCTCCAATTGAAAAAAAAAATTTTTTTCCTCAAAAGTTTCGAAATTATTTTTAATAAAACCAAAAAATTTAAAAATTGGAACAATTCCCAATTGATGTTTCATGGCGGAATGTGAGCTGTATCAAAGTTTATTTGCAAACTATATTGGGCACGCAAATGATAATAACCTTTACAATAAAGTTTTTAAAGTTTGCATGTTTGAACGTATTTCAGATATTTCCATTCGGCCATCATGCGCAGAAGTTCCTCTTCAAAATCTTGTTGACCATACGGTAGAGCGTCTCTTCATGACACTGAATAAATATATTGAACCGTACATTCATGAACAGGGAAATTTATGTGTTATTTTAAAATGGGGATTGGATGGTTCAAGCAACACCTCACGGTATAAAATGACATTTTTTGAAGAAGTTAGCGATGATGTTATATCATGTAATGACTCGCATATTTTTTGATTTGCCTGGTTCCTTTGCGAATATATTTCAACGCAGTCTCCGGCGAACGACAAGAAGTTTGGAGCAACAACAGTACATCATCCATCAATTTGTGCCGCCCCATCAAAATGGATTTTCAAAAGAAACTGCTGATCTTATCAAACGAGAAGTGGAGAGTATGATGTTACAAATACAATATTTGAAAGCAACCACATTGACGATAAATAGGATTTCTGTAGATGTTTCTTCTGAGTTAATTTTGAGTATGTTCGATGGCAAAGTTATTAACAGCTTCACAGGAACAAGTTCCCAGGCGTGCAATCTTTGCGGAGCATCAGGCAAAAAACTCAGTAATCCCATCGAAGCTCAAATATGTGACGATCGCAATAAAATTGAAACCATTCCTGTTTTGCATGCTAACATAAGAAGTATGGAGCTTCTGCTTAATGTTTCGTACAGAATCCCACTCAAAAAATGGCGTATAAATAAAGGAAACGAAACCTTTCTTGAACGGCAACGTGCAATTAGAGAAGAATTTAAGAAGATTGGGCTGAGAATAAGTGAACCTTTGCCATCCGGAGGTAACTGCATTTTTCTTCTTTATCGGGAAGTAGATCCCTTTATCTTTATTTTTTCATCAGGTAACACAAATGATGGCAACACTGCTAGAAGATTCTTTCAAGATCCAGAAACAACGGCAAGAATTACAGGACTTGAGGTGGACATCGTTCGTCGAGTCGCTACACTTCTTTGCGCGCTATCATCGAAATTAGAAATCGACGTCAAATCATTCGAAACCTATGCAGAAGAAACTAGAAAGTTATATGTCCATTATTATGGTTATTATCCCCTTTCGCCTTCAGTTCACAGGATCTTGGTACATGGATCTGAAATAATAAGTCATTGCGAAATTCCTATTGGACTATTGTCGGAAGAAGCACAAGAGCGTCGGAACAAATCCATCAGAAAATTTCGGGAGCACCATTCTCGACAATTCAGTCGCCTGGTGAACATCGAAGATGTATTTAGAAGACTTTTGCTAACCTCTGACCCCGTGATGACACTCACAAAACAGTTTCCTCAAACCGATAAAAATCAATTTCCAGAATCCGTACAAAACCTGTTGAAATAATAGTAAATATAAAATAAAAAATAGTTGCTAGATCAAAAATATTAATTATAATTAATCCAGATATCTCAAATATATCAAAATATGTATCGGGCATAATTTCAGAATTGAAAGGTCACATATGGTACTTTCTGAAACATGAGTAATTTTTTGCAACAACTTGCAATTTTTTGAGAAAATTAATTTTGAAATTCATGATATTTTTCAAAGTTTTGGCTAATATTTCGCTTGTTATGTCCCAAAACTATGCGAACATTTCCAAAACATACGCAAATTATAAGGTTCAACACATAAATGGTACCAAAAATAACATATATGACGAAAATATGAAAATTAGTAGAAAAAACGTAAATTTCAGTTAAATTTTAAAAAACTAATCGTAACTTTGTTATTTGTAGACTTTGATGTCTTCGGCAAACTTTCTTATTATTTTATGCTCTACAACTTTGCCGAAGACATCAAATCGCTAGAAGGCGAAATAAAAAAGTAAGTGTCGCAGCGGTGAAAATTGGAACTAATTTTTATTACCAAATTGTGGCGCAGATAAAATTGAGCAACAATGCTGAAGCAATCATCTTGATAAAATGCATGCTCAAAGCGCTAGAGGTTTTGTCTTGCTAATTTCGTCTCCTGGCTCAGTGTGCATTGTACGCTATGCCTATATGCTATGCGATTTGCTTATCTTATTGCATACTCTCAATTTCCTGTTCAAATGCACTTTTTTATTTATTTATTAAGAGATTTCAATGCCTATACGATTTTGTTTAATTATGAGGTTCAGGGAGTTGAGAAATTATTCTTTACGAAAAAAATCGTCAGACCGGGAATCAAAAAGATTCACTTCTTTCTTACTGGCAGGTTTATCGACTAATGGACTTATTCCTAAATTGAGGTATATTATATACTATAATATGTACCTATCTAGGAGCTTTCAATATATTTTGAATTCCCTCCGCTTACAGATAATTATAAGAGAAGATTATAAAATAAATAATATTTTAGCAAAACTACGCTCACGTAGTATTTTCGGGGGAGGTTGCCCATTTAATCTTCCGGTCCACTTCATAGCACACTGCTATTTAGGATCAGGTGGAAACCCAAGACCTATGTACTACACGACATATTGCTATTTAGGACTAGGAGGAACCCACTGATTACCTGTCGATCTGCCTAATTAGGAAGACGTCTGCATTGAATTATCTCAAATCATAATATTCCGCCCACTATATCACAATACACATTGCGAATAGCTGAGTGGAATTGAGACAAGGAAAGCATTGGGTATTGGACCAAGTCTCCCCCGGCTGATGCTAAAAGATGGGCATCATCATTATCATCATCATCATCATCAACAACATAAACCAATCAAGTCCTCCATACGGGCAATGAGAACTAGTTGCCGTTCTCTTTCTCCACAATTGAGTGAAGTCAGATTTGGAATCCCATATAGCGACGTGGAAGTAAGAGAGATAGCTAGTACCATGACGTCAGAACGATTAAGAAGTCCAGTCTACTCAAGGATATGTCAGGTTGGATATTTCGCGCGCTTTTATCTACAGAGTTTTACAGTTGCATCCTCTCTTAAAGCTAACCGTTCCTCTTTCGCCTCCATTTTCTCTACTGATCCGTTCGACAAGCATTTCGTACTACATAGAGATTCCCGACGTTTACCGCACGCACAGCTTGCTTAAGGTATTCATAAGCAAAAATGCATAGCAGAAATTTTCCCGATAAAAACAAAGCACTCAACAATCACACCCTAATAACCCCTATTTGTTTCTAGTTTAACATTTTGGCGCGTATTTCATTATAGTTCATCACAATTTGGATAGCTGGATCCTCTCTTTCTTGCTCGTTTTCGAAAAATCTTCCATAGCGTGCAATATTGAGTGCTGAATAGAGCCAGGGCGCTCTATTTACTGCTGACCAGGAAAGTGAAAAGTGAATAGAACAAGAATTTGTAAGAAACAGCTGCAATGGAAACACAGTTAGTCAATGTGACGGAAGGAACGCTACTAGTATGCAAAATCCCGGGCAATGGAAACTGCCTGTTTACATCATTAGACCATCAGATTTGGCAATCGCTTCCAGGGACGGAGCTCAATGACTTCCACACTCGCTCCCTGCGGGCGCTAGTGGTAAGTTATTATCGCGAGCGTTTTAACTCGCTGGAGGAGCAGTTGCTAGCTCAGGCGCAAATAATCTTCCCGGAGCTGGTAGACACAACGCCGGCAAACCAGATAATTGAATACTATTTGACTAGACCCGCGACTACAGGCTTTTGGGGCGGAGAAGAGAGTATACGTGCAGTTGCTGCTACGTTCGGATGCAAAATAATTGTTTACTCGGAACACGCAAGTCTGATAGTAATTGGAGAGTCGCACCCACAAACCCAATGTCTTAACATAGTTCACCGGATTACGGAAACGGTACTTACAACCATTATGATAGTGTGTTGAGGCTGGAGAAGAATGATGAGCCCCCAAAAATCAAGCGTCAAGTCAATCCAACACCCGGTAATACCGAAATAAACAACAAAATTATCAAACAACGCGCATTCTAAGTAGTTATATTTCCTAAAACTATTATTATTATTATTTTCGATCAGGATTAGCACCACCTACCCAGGATTCTTTTCCATTGAATCACCTGCAATCTAGGCATTGAATGCCTACAGCGATGGACACACGAGAAGTCTCGCAAAACAGCGACATACAAAACACGCCACCGTGTTCCATCAACATAAAGGAATACATAACAGTCGGAACATGGAATGTATCCGGATGCTCCCAAGAACCAGATCAAGATCTAGTGGATCAGTTTCTCCTTAAGAATAACGTGGCGGTAGCATGTTTACAGGAAACTCGAATGTCGACCTGTGTCTTCCACTCTGCGTCATATTCATGGTATAATGTGAATAAACAAGCTAGTGGCGTCAGGATGGGCGGTGAGACAGCTTTGGCGATTCATCGTGACCTAGAACCCATATGCAAGTTTTTGCGAATATCTGCCAATGCGTGCGCAGCATTTCTACCGGTTTTTGGAGAACAACTTAAGGCTCCACCAAACTGCAGCGTTTTCGCGGCGGGGGATTCGCCGGGGGGGGATTCGCCGCGGTGGGATTACATGGCGGCTTGTGGGAGTGCGCAAACCGCCGCGATGCGTTTTTTAATCGCGTTGGTTTGTGCGCTCCCATGGGCCGCAGTGTAGTCTCGCCGCGGCGATTTTTCCGCCGCGGCGGTGGGGGGAACGCAGCATTTTGGTGGAGCCTTATTGTATTTCCATTTACGCTCGTTCTTCGAGTGGTCGAGCCGATCCCGAGTTTAGTTTACTGCACGACTTTCTTCGACGTTTGTCCCCACTCCAGCGCTCAAATGTAATTGTAATGGGTGATTTCAACGCACATGTAGGAAATCGCGATTTGTTACCCGAAGACAGACCAAGGCCTGGCAAGTACCTATATCACCGTTGGAGCAACGCGAACGGGGACGGACTGAAGGATATCCTTCAGGCATACAATTATCGTCTTTGTAGTTCATTTGGGCCCTGTTCGAGTGTTTTGTGCACCTGGCATCATGGTAGCAGTAAATCACAGATTGACCATATTATCATGCCGATAATATCTCGTTCCCAGAGACCGAAGTGCAGATGCATTGAAGGAACATCAGGTTTCTCTGACCATCGTATGCTATTATTGACCGTGCGGCAGCGACTTTCCTCAGGTTCAGAAACGAGAATCCGTGAAGATACATAAACACAATCCAACATAAATGCAAGAGCAAGACGAACGAACTATCAGGTTTCACTACTTACAACTGACCCAGAAGCAAAGGAACGATATTGCAGGGCACTTAATTTCAAACTGGTCACTCCCATTGAATACGCTACTGTAGACCCGAATCAGCAAATAGAAACAACCGTAACCGCCATGCTGGACGCAGCATCAAGCACGCTGATTAGATCTAAATCTCCGCCTACTCCTAGGAGAACGAGAGCTGGCCGAGAATTGGAAAGGGTGCAGCGTGAGTCATTGGCAAATCGGTGGAGCGCCGAACTTAAACGAAAACACCGAGAGGCTAGGAAAAGGAAGAGACAAGCATACGAAGCAACTGCAGCAATATTTTTCTTTCTTTGCTCATAGCTACCACCGACAACCTAGACAGCTACCCAGTTTTGGATAGGGTGCGTTTAACATTCCGGTACCTGAAACGTCATCGCCGCCAAACTATGCAAGGTCCAGCTACATTCATCCCGATCCGGAACTGGGAGGAAAAACTAAAAGATAGTGCTAGCCCCACTGAAGTGACACTACTCCCCGAACCGATCCCACCACCAGCCGACACAGGTCCTACACTCCATGACATAGTGCGGTTAAGTTTGACACTGCGAAACGGTACCGCTGCTGGCAATGATGGAGTCCGTCCAGAACTGATACGCTATGGACCTGAAAGTTTGCACCAAAGCATTCATCGATTATTACAACATGTGTGGAAATTCAATTACGTTCCAACCCGGATGGTGGAAACGGTACAGGTGCCAGTTCCGAAAAATGCTCGCCCTAAAAATGTTGACGAATATAGACCGATAACCTTATGTTCAACGATTTATAAAATATACGCCAGGTATCTACTTGAACAGTTGGAATCGCATCTGAAAACGTTGCAAACTACCAATTTGCCTATCACAGTAACCGGAGTGCCGAAGATCACATCTTCATTGTGAGACAATTGTTGGATGAGCGCTGGCGAAAAGGACGATTAACGTATATCGTATCATTGGATCTACGGCAGGCGTTCGACACCATCGACTTACGAGCGGTGCCTAAAACGCTAGAGAGAATGGGAGTCCCAGCGTATCTGATCAATCGAATCACATCAGCATGCCTCACTGGACAAACATCGATCCAATGGTTTGGTCAAAGAATGAAGGCGCATATAATAAAGTACGAGGGATTAAGCAGGGATGCCCTCTGTCACCTAAGCTATTCGTGTACCTGCTAGATCAAGCGCTCCAACGCTTGCAAGAGCAAATGTCAGAACTTTTCCTAGGTCAAGGACAAAGGATCAAACTGCCTTGCTTACGAGTGTATGCTGAAGATATTTTGCTGATCGTAACGGACCCATCTCAAATCCCAAGACCCCTTAACTTCATTGGACCCTGCTTACCAGAGTTTGGGCTAGAGCTGAACGTAAACAAAACTGAGGTTCTAATACGCGATCCTTCATTACCACAAAATCGAGACCTACCCCAATCGCAGCATTTTGGAAGATTTGAGCTACGGGTGGTAACTAAACTTCGGTATTTAGGAGCATATCTAACAAGTTCGCTAAATCGACGGGAGACAGTCTCGGACCGTGTCCAGAAAGCGTTGCGGGCATACCATTCAATTGTTGCAGACTCCGATGGGAAAC
This sequence comes from Aedes japonicus, assembly GCA_034211315.2. NCBI lineage: Eukaryota > Metazoa > Arthropoda > Insecta > Diptera > Culicidae > Aedes > Aedes japonicus. The sequence goes on from JASCZW010011780.1 coordinate 27,406, forward strand.
ATCACTCAGGATCTATAATTCAGTTATAAGCCCAATCGTATTATATGCCCTAAAAGTGTCCACATTAACAAAACACAACAGGAACCGGCTGCGTGACATGGAACAGGTGATAGTCGCTGGACTATATACAGCTTTACGAAGTGACTCAGGACAACTAAATAAAACTGATATAAGCACATTCAACGTTGAAGCCGTTTTGGAAGGTCACACTATCGTTTACAAAATACGCATGGCACGACTACTCTACTGGGCTCATGTATTACGGATGGAAGAAGGTGAAATATTGAAGCTTGCTGCGGACTACCACATCCCAGGACCTCTCAAACGAGGACGTCCATGTCACAATTGGAAGACTTGCATGGAACAGGACATAAAGATGCACTAACCTGTCGGAAACATATCTTCGCGAATTGGCTGAAGATCGAGAAAGATTTCGAGCGTTCGCGGATTACATGAAAACGTATATAAACGAAGAACCTACAGATGAATCGGACTTCACTGACTTTCCGGATGATGACGACCCGGAAGGAAACTTCGAAGGCTATGAAACAAGTGATTCAAATTGAAGCCTCCCCGATGAAAATGTACCTAGAACCCTGCTAAAGTTTTCTAACCGATAATAAACGAAAGTAAAGAATTATTTGTTGAATCCATCTTTTAAGCTTCACACAAACACATGATAAGAAAGCGTAATTTATATGGTATCACTAATCAACATCTTTATTATGTTTACAATCTTTCCATGTATTTAAATGCGTCCCGCATGAGAGCTACGAGCAAGTTGGATGACGAGACTTGCGGTACCAGTGCAACAACAACCAATAGGAGAAGAAACAGATGAGAACTAATTCATACTTGAACGTATCAATTGCGATAATGTACTAATCACCAGATTTTATTATTCCATTTTCATTTCAGCAATCAAACGCCTCTCCCTCTTGCTTCACTTTCTGCCTCCTACTATCCCCTATGTAATGCATCTAACACTTGTTGGGACTGGTTATTCATTAACCGGCGCCTGCTTGTGGAAGATCCCGGTGTGCTATATGGTCTAGGGCATGTCAACGGGAAGGCTTGGTAGAGTTCTCGCCTAGCCCAAACGCAGATGGGCAGACAGTGGTCTGCCAGGGCGGGGACTGAGAAATTACAATAACAATTACAACTACGCTCACGTAGTATTTTCATCACTCGTTAGGTTTAACGTATAAAACAGAAGAAAAACCAGTATACAGTATATTTTTATACAGTTTTCGAAACTACCACTAAAGTTGATCGTATCAAAGAAATTAATAATAATTCTTAGAATATTCCTTTCAGAACTTGCTGAGTACATACTCTGTAAGTTTATGTTAGACCTATCTCCTTCCCACAGCTTAAATTCCCACAGCTCAACTTAAATAAATAATTAAAGCTAGTTTAACCCACAAGTTGAAGTAAAGAAATCGACCCTAAGACCGCAAGGCGTCAACGAAAAATGCGTTGAATTAAAAAAAAAAATTTTATCCTACAAACTTACACAAATTAATCAGAAAGTCAAGAATTTTCAAGTTCCTGCTTCTAAAAATGAACAATGTTTTTAAAAACAAAGTATAAGAATATTTTATTACTAGAGGATATTTTTTTTTGGTTACTTTTACATTGTTCGGGTATATTTAGGAGAAATCTGCGTTCACTGCGTCCGTAATGATCACTGATATTCACTGTACATAAATGAGGGCTTTGAAATGCATTCAGCTTGCGCTACCTTGGTGGCATCCGGGCGATATTTACATGCAAGACCACCGTAAGCCAGACACATGGGAGTAATAACGTTGGAGGCGGTATTTTACCCCAAATAAAATGTCACTTCTTCGATGGTAATCAGGGAACGGGTTGCCTTCTTCCGGAATTGCATTTGACTTTTTCCTAGCGGAAGATCGACGGCTTCTAAAATAAGGATAGTGCCTTTGTTGTCTATATTCGATGCATTGGAATACCGGCATGGAATATAAACCTATTCTCGTCTGAACACGACGATGACGATTCATCTGATGTAGAAATCTAGTATTATAATGAGGAAAATTAGTTAATAGTTCGAAAAGCACATATAATAACAAGACATACCTGGATTTCAGAAAATTTTAAGAAGGAATAGAAGTATCTGGTGATCGATGATAATTATTGCTATTTACTCGCCATCCGAACACGAAGGATCCAAAGTGTCGAGCGGTTTGCACTTTAAAGCAATTCAGTTATGATTGCAAATCACTTATTGTCAATTCAAGTGGAAAGACATTTTTTGAAGTCTTGGTTTTATTAATACTGAATTTTGCACTTAAAACTGATAAGCCTCACATTAATAGAAGAACTAATATTTCTAATCATTAGTGATTAGTTGCTACTGATTCTGTGGTCGGAACGTAAACAAGCGAGCATAAAATACCGATAAGGGAGGGTCCATTAATTATGTAACGCAATAAGGGGGGAGGGTGGGGTTTAAGAAAATGTTACATTTTGAAGGTCAATATAAAAAAACGGAGAAGGGGGGGGGGGGTGACGTTGGTGAAAAAGTCACTTATTTCGTGTAATAATTAATGAATGTTCCCTGAGACGGTTAGTATTTATGTACACACACATGAAAACATTTAAGTTACTACACACACAAACGCAATTTCATAATAAACACACACAAGTTTAGTTATGCTAATGGCATTGCACACAACCTTATTTTTTATGGCTAGTTGAAATTGAGGTTGTTATCTATGCTAACGCAAATTTTGGCGCATTAGAAAGGGTCAATCGGTGTAATACGGCCGGCACAGAGCAACATTTGGTTTCTTTACCGCCAATAGTGCAGGAAAAACTGCCAACCAATATTTTGGGTGCACAAATGTTTCCTCGCGAAACCACGAGTTCGATAGATGAGCTCAGCCAAACATTTTCAATTGTTGAACTCTCTCTCGCACTCCTTTTGTGTGGCAGTACGGCTCCAGGAGCTGTCAGGATCAAGTTCAACTTGCTCAAGAACCTCCCAGACGTCGCTAAGAGGTGCATTGGATTTGATTGGAGGTTGGATTGGATTGGAGGTGGGTGAGAGTTATTGTCATTCAAAAGCCTGGTATGCCCGCGTCCGACCACAACTCCTATCGACCCATCGCGATGTTATCTTGTATTCGAAAGTTGTTGGAGAAAATGATCCTTGTCCGCCTGGACAAATGGGTTGAGACGAACAACCTGCTTTCAGACACTCAATATGGTTTCCGCAGAGGTAAGGGAACGAACGACTGCCTCGCGTTGCTTTCCACGGATATTCTGTTAGCTTTTGCTAAAAAAGAGCAAATGGCTTCTGTATTCTTGGATATCAAGGGGGCTTTTGATTCAGTATCTGTTGAAGTTCTTTCAGATAAAATCCACGCTTGTGGCTTTTCACAATCAATGAACAATTTTTTTGTACAA